>JALIZH010026105.1:0-34448 GCA_030522465.1 Rhipicephalus appendiculatus
CACATCTGAACTGCAGAAACATCGAAACGACCGATCCAAAAGTATGGGGCCTATGCTGATATCTGCAGCACTGGACGAACACCATTCATTTTGTTGGTGAAGCGAACAAAGTGCAAAAGCTAGTGTCATAATGTCTGCAAGAAATATTAGTGCATTTCTGTAATACCAGCGATACATGGATATTTGTGATTACTGTCGACCCGCTCCGGCTCAAGTATCTGCCCGCGATTGAGAATTATCGTGCCACGACCCGACTACCGCGGCACGTGTAGGTTATACTCTCTGCAAGTCCATGATGGTGCATCATACCGAGTGTGATGCGCCGCTAATACAATAAAATATGACCACGACTGAGAGGTGCGAATTGCAGTTAACTGGATCGACTTCGAGTAAAATCACTGCGTGGAAAACAGCGCGAAAACGGGATGAAGGCTAAGCAACGAACAACAGAAGCGCTGTTGCTTAACCTTCGACCCGTTTTCGCGCTGTTGTCAACAGAATAAGATGTACCAACTTGCGCTTCAGGACACCCTTCTGCGAGTAAAATCGCCAGCGAATGTTCCCTTGTAGCAGCGAACAATCAGAGTACGTCGGACCTTGATCGCGATCGAAATTGCCGTGATCCATCCTTACGACACTACTTCTTGCGTCTAATGTGTCAACTTTCGCTGATTGTTTTCAACAGGCAAGTTGGGTGTGTCGGAGCATATTCATTGCGACTTTTCTACTTCGCTTTGGTGGTGAAGCAGAGTCGCGAAAACTAGCAGACGACGTGAGGTACGTGTGAAACGCTTCGTCGTTTTTTAGTGCCGAACCAGTTGAGGATTTTCTGCGGGCATCGATTTGGCGCTAAGATTTTCCCCTCCCGACTATATTCGCAGCAGAAAGCTTAGTGCTACGCAGCTGAAAGCGCGGGAGCCGCCGACGCACGAGGGACCTTAGCGAGTCGCCGCGCCGCCATGCGGTGACTGTGAGAAGGCATCAGCGCGGTGGCCACGCAAAGGCGCGCGGTCAGCACACTAGCCAGTATATTCTTGTAAACAGGGGTAGGCGCCGTCGACATTATGAGAAAATTATAGCGACGTCCGGCTTGTAAGCTCCGCCCACCGTGTTCGGCGGGAAAGCCTGACTCTGTGCCTCCGCGCCGCCATAAGCGCTGGCGCAGCAGGTGCAGAGATAAAGGACAAAAATGAAGGGGGGGAAAATAAGGTCATTCTGCCTTAAGAGGCAGAGAGATGGACCGTGAATTCGTATTTTTCTTTGCTATAATAACATAGATTTAATCAATGTAGATAAGGCATTAGGCCAACATAAAAAGAAAGTTTTTTTTCGAGCCTGGTGGCAGACATGTCACCTCCCCGTTATAAAGGGGACGCTCATAGCATCCATCCAATAGAGTTACTGTATATGCTCCCTACGGTAGCATATACAGGGACACTACTATCCAAAAGCTGCCTCCGAGCACCGTGCGTCGGGGCGCCTCTCGCTTGTTTACAAGCGGCGGCTGCAACCGAGGAAGTTGCAGCGGCTGTAAAGCGGACTCTGAAGTGAACATATGAGCCATGTTGACGTGGAGCTCTAGCTCCGAGAACCTCATCAGAACGTTAGGTACATTCACGGCGCGAATGCGACTCATTTGCGAAATGTCGTCGCCGTTGCTGCAGTCTAAATCGAACGTGTACGTTTTAATTTGTCAACTGATGCTAGAACGACCGACCCAGTTCAGCGATTTAAGAGGCTCTTGGGTACGATATGCAAATGCACGGAGTAAAATGCATAGTTACGCGAACCGTTACGGTAAATTCTCGCATATAAGAAATGTGCCGGGAATGTTATTCATGCAAACGAATTGGGCGATCTCGGCGGCACTGTCATCCGGGTGACGCTTGCGATAATGCTTCAACTACATGCTAT
Source organism: Rhipicephalus appendiculatus (assembly GCA_030522465.1). Classification (NCBI taxonomy): domain Eukaryota; kingdom Metazoa; phylum Arthropoda; class Arachnida; order Ixodida; family Ixodidae; genus Rhipicephalus; species Rhipicephalus appendiculatus. The sequence goes on from JALIZH010026105.1 coordinate 1,915, forward strand.
GGATAATGCGGTTACGTACCTGTCAGGTTTGCGGCTCCCTTCGTAGGCTCTATTCGAGACCGTGAAATGCGTACATCTTGTAAACAGACTCGGCAAGTTTCCCGGTCGGGTGCTGTTTTTCTGTCAATTCCGACAGACGTCAAAATCTCGTGAAGCCACCGCAGCCAGAACAGCCCTGCCTGATATACTTGTGTCATCGCAGCCGCATACAATCAAGAAAGGCATAGTCGAAGTCATCCTTTCGTTCGCTGCCGCTTTAATGAAACGCAGAAAAAAAGACATGCTCCGTGACCGAGTGATACCTTTAGTTCACGGGAGTATAACGAAATCCTCTTGACGCGCCTAAGAGTTCTGCAGGTGTACCAACAATGGAAAACGTGAAGTATTTCCCGCATATGACAATGCTATCCACAGCGATAACGTGCTTTGAGGTAAACGTGCTATGCCTCCACAGAAGGCTTATTCTAAAAAATGCGGTGCGGCACATTACAATGACAAACGCGACACAGCTAATCGTTTTTGCTGAGTAAGTCGCTCCAAAACATAACCGATGAGCCGGCGTCGAAGACAAGTTCTCGATCGCGTTTTACAGCTAAAACTGAAAAAAAAAAAGACTTATTCCATCTTTCCTGTGCTTTCCCGCGTAAATCACCGTGACAGCTCGTCGTTACACCGTTTTTTCTTCTTTGCACGACGACAAACAGCGCACGCACCAGCGAAAACACAGCAGCAACTGCGGTAGGCGCAGCGGCTTTTGCCGCGTGCGTCTAAATGTCGTACAGAGTCCGTACCTAGAGAGAGAATCTCTAGGGATTTTTCGATCTAGGGACTTGCGATGGTGGTGCCGTCGGTGCCGTCACTTCGTAGCGGAGGTTTTTGGAACGCTGCTTCGCCGGCCGGTGTGGCCCGATATCGCCGTTATTTTCTCGAGCTAGCGCCCTGCTGGAGCGATTTTCAGCGTTCGTCTCTTGTCTCTGCTTCGACGACGACGGACGATGACCGCGAGTCCTGCAGCTTTCGTTTCGGCAGCGTAGTACGCGATCCGGTGTCCCACTTCGTCGTGACTGCCTCAGAGAACATCTCTTTGCTTGATCGGTGTGGCTAGGGTTACGTCCAGGCGTAACTGTTGCCACCGCTGTCGTTACGTCCAGACGTTACTAGCGCCTTTCCTTACCTGCCGTCACTATAGGCTACTGCTCACTGTAAGGCCAGTTTTACTAGCGCCTTTCCTTACCTGCCGTCAGTATAGGCTACTGCTCACTATAAGGCCAGTCCGTCAGTATAGGCTACTGCTCACTATAAGGCCAGTTTTGCTAGCGCCTTTCCTTACCTGCCGTCACTATAGGCTACTGCTTACTATAAAGCCCCAACCACTGGCACGCGTATGCTCGCGCCTACGCGTCAAATGCGTCTCTCAGCGTCGGCCGCGGAGGGGTATACGCGACGAGGCGCTTCGAGGCGCGAGGGGTCAAGCACTGCTTGAAATTTTCGCCTACGTCACCACGCGTACGGCGGCGCCAACCAATCAGAGGCCGCGATGCCTCCGACCACTATGCCTAATGGCCGTCGCCTCTTCGGCGATGCTTCGGCTATGGTGGCTAGAAGGGTATACGCGACGAGGCCACCATACTTCTAGCCACCATACTTCGGCTATAGGTACTAGATTAGGGGTAGTGGTCCAAGGAGCGGCGCTGGCAAGGCGCGCGTCGGAAGCAGAATATCCGGAAAGAACTCGTGGCCGCGAGGTGGCGCCACAGAGCCTTTCACCTTAAAGTCCCTAGAATAGTTTTTTTAGGGACTTTATTTCACCTGGGATCTGCCGCCGCCGCCGTGTTCGCGTGTTGGTTGTCGCCGCTGTCACTTCAGTCTTTCTTCTGTGTTTTGTCGCTGCATTTTTAAATTCAGTTCGATGTTTTTATCACTGGCCAATGAAAGGATATGACGAAGCCTCGTCGGAAGAACTACTGCTTCGCCCCCGGTTGCAGAACTGGGTACAGCGGCGTGAAGAACGCGCCGAAGTTGTCGTTGTTTGGTGTCCCCGAGGACGACGAAAGTCGTAGTGTTTGGCAGCGGAACCTTCACCGTGCTGATAAGCCTCTGGAACTATCTGACGCTGTGTGTGAACTCCATTTTGAAGAAAAGCACATACTCCGGGACTATGTTCATGTTATTGGTGGCAGAGAAGTAAGAACACCGCGTGGGAAACCGTCGCTCTCACCGGACGCAGTCCCGACCATTCTGCCAAATGCTCCCAAATACCTGTCCAAACCGCCAGTACGCGAGAGACCCCCGCGGAAACGGGCATCCGCAGAACCAGCAAATTTTGACTCAGCTAAGAAACCATTCTTGGAAGAGAATGAGCTTCAAACAGACGGACCGGCTATCGACGTACAGGTCACGCCGTTTGATTTATGGAATGTGCCTCTACCGACGGAGCACTGGGCTGCCCACAAATTTGCCAATTACGATGGTGCCGCTTATGTTCAGGCGTCTTTCAACAGCGAATCTCACGCTGTCGTGATAGAAAAGACTGTTTTCATGAACTCTGGAAGTACGCAAGGCGACGTTGTGTGCCGGACGTATGTACGCCGCACACTAACATCAGAATCGTTCTCGCGCACCGTGGAAGAAGCGCAGCAGGTGTTACGTGATGCTGACTTGCTGCACATTTGTAAAGGAGCAGGCGAGCCACCGGAGTTTTCTTCTTTGCTGCTTACGAGTCGGCTAAAACAACAGATAGTCAACTTGGATGGGATTGTCTTCAGTGTCAAATGCAGAGGAAGTGTGCCTAAAGAAGGTAAGAAACTAATTTTATATTTTGAAATATTATGAATACGCATGGTAGACCCCAGGAGGTCAAATTTGCGGCGCCCTCCCCTACAGATTGCCTGTAGTGATTTTGGAACATAAAGCCCCATAAGTTAATAAGCACAGTTCTTTCCGCTTACTATTTTCGGGTCCTCGACTGCATAATATCCGCACCTGTGCTTGCGGTTGTGAAACAGGTAGTAATTGTAAAGGGCCTGTCACTAGAGGTAGCAATGCCAGAACTTTTTCCCCTCGCACCTGGTTTCATGCAAGTGCTTTTACTTTACAGGAACCGCATGCATATCGTGCAAGTACCTTAGGAAGGCGCTACTGACGAGGCGGAGCGAGCTGAAACGAAAAACACTGCAGGTCACGCCTGCCAATAAGCTTCGACTTCTCAGTCAGAAGAACCGCCGTGCTCGCGCTAGGTTAATCAGCCTTACTGCCAGCCTGAATGACATGAGGGCCCAGTGTGCAAGCATAAGAGCTGAAGTGCTCGAGGAAAGCATATCTCGCTTGCCACCTAAACAGCAAGAAAGTGTGCGCCAATGCTTTGCGGCGTCGAAAAGGGCCAGCCGAAAAGGGATGATATACAGTCAAGAATGGATTCTGGAGTGCATTTTGATGAAGATGAAAAGTCCGAGGCTCTATGAGCATATTAGGAAGCATAATATATTAGTTCTGCCATGTAAGACAACGCTGCAGAAATATACAAAGACGTACAGGTAATCATTCGGGTTTAATATCAGATCAATGGACATACTAAAAAAGAAAACCAGCGCTATGTCTCCATTCCAAAGGCATGGCGGCCTGCTTGTTGACGAGCTCAAGCTATCGCAGCACTTCAATGTCACGTCATCAGGCCACATACAAGGATTTGTGGACCTTGGGACGTTCACGAGACCTGAGCACAAACACCAGGCATGTGACCATGGCATGGTAATCATGTTCGTCCCCTTCACAGGAAAATGGAGTCAAATAATAGGAGTTTTCGCCACCAAAGGCAACATAAAAGGAGATTTACTTTTCAAGATAATCATCGAAGCAGTGATAGTGTCTGAAAAGGCTGGCTTGTTTGTGGACCACATTTCATGTGACGGGGCCGCATGGAATCGAAAGATGTGGCAATTGGCTGGAGTGTGTGCCTCTGCAAAAAAGGTTGTGTGCAAGACGGAGCATCCTGTCGACAGCAAAAGAGCCTTGCATTTTGTGTCGGATTTTCCACATCTCATCAAATGCCTCAGAAACGGACTACACAAGACTGGCTTCACAACACCAGATGGTCATGTAAGTCAAATGTTTAGGGCTGCTGAAATTACAACCATGCCTTACATAACTCAGATGTTCCCTTTTTTATTCGCTTTACAGGTGTCCATTCGGGCTGTGCGTGAAGCATTTTTGCGCGACTGCAGTGTGCGCACGCTCAAGGTGATGCCCGGTTTAACTGAGGCACACCTAGATCCCTAACTCCTTCGAGAAGATGAGGGTCTGTCTTGCCTTCCAACTGTTTGGAACATCTGTTTTAAGAGGAATGACATTCTATAAAGCAGACATTGAAAAAGTATGCGGCAGCATCACTGCAACACAGGAGTTCTTTTCGTAAGTTGTTGTTTCTTAGTTCAGTTTATTCGCAACTAAAACGAATGCTACAACAATTAGCTGTTCTGATTTTTTTTTTGCAGGAAGATCAACAAGCTCATCACTGCCATGACCTCAAGATTCACAGCGCAAGCACTGAGGCCAGACTCCGCAGCTGAAGCCACCCTTGTCAGTTTTCTTGATTACGTCAACAAGTGGGAGGCATGTGGAGGGGCATTTCTCAGCAACTCAACAGCTACAGGTCTCAGAGTAACCATCGCAAGCACACTTTCTCTCCTCAAGTACCTCACCAAGTCTGTCGGCTATAGGTACCTGATGACCTCAAGGCTCAGCACTGACCCTCTGGAAAACTTTTTTGGCATTGTTCGCCAATCTAGTGGTTGCAACGCCCATCCCTCTCCAGAACAATTTCTTGTGACTGTAAACTTGCTTTCTTTTTATAACTTAGCAAGGAGTGTGTATGGAGCAAATGCAAATCCGGATGTGATAAGTGCTCTCATGAGTGTTAATGACAAAGAAAATGTGCCCGTGAAGCCTAAAAGAATTGATGAGATGCTTTCGGAGGGTAGGCTCGATGAAGCCGAAGTATCTCTGAAGAAAGCGAAAGGTAGCTCGCAACATTTCTCCTTTGTTGTTGAAAAGAGTGATGAAAGGTTGATATATTATGTTGCCGGATACGTGGCTAGAAAATGTGTGCTTCAGCTGGAATGTACATTGTGCAGGGATAACCTACTTGTGGAATCTGTAAAAGCTGCTGCTGAGAGCCTTCCTTCTAGCTACACTGAGCACTGTGACTGGGGTGGGTTGTTGTACCCCTCCGGAGAGCTGCACAACTTCATCACCTGTCTAGAGAATATTTTCACTGAATGCTTTAGCTTGAGCGAATTGCACGCGAACAGTGTTTGTGATGTTCTCTTGCAAGTGAAGGCAAACTTTTTACCCAAAAATTCTGTAGGCTGCATTGAGCATGGTAAAGAAGTGAGTGAGAAAATTGTGTCATTCTATATTCTCACGCGCCTCCATTTTCTAGTGAAAGGCATCAACAGCTCCAATGCCACAAAAAGGCAAAGGGCAAAACACCTGAAACTGAGCAGGAGTACATAGTTCATTTCTCCTGAGATGTTTGGTTCAGGACCCTTAAATCATTGAATTTTTGTGTATATGTATGTAAATAAACTGTTTTCTGTCAAACCATGCTTATTTTGTCACAAAGAGTGCGCGCGCATTACGTGCGTTATTTTTAATGAAAGTTTCGATCATCCAGCTGCACCACCGGCGCTAGTTCAGACACTACGGACCACGGGAGCGCCTGCCGAACTCGTTTTGTTTTGTTGCCTAATAGACACTGTCTAAGCCGTTTATTTGCGAGCCGTTTGCTGTCGAGAGCATTACTCTAACGGCATTCGCCATCGAAATGCTCTCGATAGCAGACGGCTCGCGAACAAATGGCATAGACAGCGATTTCGGCAGGCGCTCCCATGGTCCGTATGGTCCGGCAGGCGCTCCCATGGTCCGCTCCCATGGTCCATGGAGCGCTCCCATGGCGCTCCATGGTCCGCTCACGGGTGTACTAAACAAATTATTTAGAATTTGCGTTCTTGCGAAACGAAAAAAAAAAGGAAGCAATTCTGTTCATTGCCCCGTCTTTCTCATCTTTTCTGTTGGAGAACACGCTGTTTCTCAGGCATGCGAAAGAATGCATCCGACGCGAATGCGCGCAGAAGGGCCCAGGTGAAAGGCGCGGTGGCGCCACCTGTGTCTGTCTGGGAGAAACGCTTCACCGCGGGGCCGCTCCACGCGAGCGTCTAAATGTCGTACAGAGTCCGTACCTAGAGAGAGAATCTCTAGGGATTTTTCGATCTAGGGACTTGCGATGGTGGTGCCGTCACTTCGTAGCGGAGCTTTTTGGAACGACGCCGCTTCGCCAGCCGGTGTGCGTATCAGTGTTGTACGGAACGGCGTTCCAAGGAACGACGTTCCAGGAACTAGTTCCTTTTGGCAGGAACGGAGGAACGCCACCGTTCCATTCAGGATCGGTGGAACTGTAACGGTAACTCGTTACATTTAAGCAGGAACGGTAGAGGGAACGGCGTTCCTTCTGTAGACGTTCCACGGCATTCAACAGGCGCACGCACGCAGCACATCATGCAGAATAGGGCGGATGGGCGATCGTGTGAGGCGAGAAAATGGGGCGCTCGCACATCATGTGACTAAGATGCATCCTGCTTTTAACAAGAAAGTGTTTTATGCCGGGGTCTACCACGGCTTCTCTGACGTATTTCCGTCACGGATATGACGTCGTGAAATATAAACTAACATATTGAGATCACAGAAGAACTAGAAGAAAAAGTTCCCTCGCCGGGCGTCGAACCTACGACCTCTCGCTCCACAGCGCGCGGCGCGAAACCACTCGGCCACGGGAACGTACGGATCTCAGCCCGCTAACGGCAAGCTATTTATATACACCATATACCTTTGGCGGTCCTCAGAGCGCGCGCCTCCACGGGGCGTGGTCGCTCTTGTCAAATGGAAATTTTCGTCGCCAACGGGGTCCAAAAGTAGCCAATTTGGCGCAAAGTAGACACCAACGGCAACCCTGCATGGGTTGGACTTGAAATAGACGAGCACAAAAGTTGCAGTTACATGTATGTAGTAAGGCCTGTGGTCTCGAAAAAAATTGTCTAGGAGCGTTTATTTAGATTACCTATGTGTAACCTGCTGTCGACAATGTTATATTCGTTTGATATATGTAGCTCAATGGGAGCTTTAAATTTCTCGCTTTATTTCGCCTCAGGATTATCCGACACTATATATTTATTAAAAACTCAAATGTAACTTTAATGTAACGACACGTTCCAATTTTGGAACTGTAACTGTAACGAGTTCCTTTTGCATTTGAGGAACTTGTAACGGGAACTCGTTCCGAAATTGGGAAGGAACGAGGAACGAGCTTTCGTTCCTGTTGTAGAGGAACGTGTACAACACTGGTGCGTATGCATTGCGCCTGTTAAACCTACCTAACCGATCAGCTCTAGTGGCGCAGTGGGCTAACGTGCCGTGCTCAGAGCAGAGAGGTCGGTGGTTCAAATCTTGACGAAGTTTTTTTTTTTTAACTTATATTTTTTTTTTTGAAGTACTGTTCTAATAGTATAGCATTAATGCTCCGCGGGCGCCGCTAATATTTTTTTTTTCTTTAAGGAAATCGCCTTCGTGACAGCGGCGGGCGCCAACCCACGTCGCTGCCACTCTTTCGCTGTAATGACACAAGCCACTTGAGCAAACGCAGGCAAAATATTTGACTGGCCTTATAGTGAGCAGTAGCCTATAGTGACGGCAGGTAAGGAAAGGCGCTAGTAAATCTGGCCTTATAGTGAGCAGTAGCCTATACTGACGGCAGGTAAGGAAAGGCGCTAGTAAAACTGGCCTTATAGTGAGCAGTAGCCTATACTGACGGCAGGTAAGGAAAGGCGCTAGTAAAACTGGCCTTACAGTGAGCAGTAGCCTACACTGACGGCAGGTAAGGAAAGGCGCTAGTAAAACTGGCCTTATAGTGAGCAGTAGCCTATAGTGACGGCAGGTAAGGAAAGGCGCTAGTAACGTCTGGACGTAACGACAGCGGTGGCAACAGTTACGCCTGGACGTAACCCTAGCCACACCGATCAAGCAAAGGCAGTCATAGATGTTCTCTGAGGCAGTCACGACGAAGTCGCTACGGGACACCGGATCGCGTACTACGCTGCCGAAACGAAAGCTGCAGGACTCGCGGTCATCGTCCATCGTCGTCGAAGCAGAGACAAGAGACGAACGCTGAAAATCGCTCCAGCAGGGCGCTAGCTCGAGAAAATAATGGCGATATCGGGCCACACCGGCCGGCGAAGCAGCGTTACAGTGTACTAGAAGCAGCGTTCCAAAAACCTCCGCTACGAAGTGACGGCACCGACGGCACCACCATCGCGAGTCCCTAGATCGAAAAATCCCTAGAGATTCTCTCTCTAGGTACGGACTCTGTACGGCATTTAGACGCACGCCCTTTCCACGGGCCACTACCCCTAATCTAGTACACTATAGCTATAGTGCCTAGAATATACTGGCTAGTGTGCTGACCGCGCGCCTTTGCGTGGCCACCGCGCTGATGCCTTCTCACAGTCACCGCATGGCGGCGCGGCGACTCGCTAAGGTCCCTCGTGCGTCGGCGGCTCCCGCGCTTTCAGCTGCGTAGCACTAAGCTTTCTGCTGCGAATATAGTCGGGAGGGGAAAATCTTAGCGCCAAATCGATGCCCGCAGAAAATCCTCAACTGGTTCGGCACTAAAAAACGACGAAGCGTTTCACACGTACCTCACGTCGTCTGCTAGTTTTCGCGACTCTGCTTCACCACCAAAGCGAAGTAGAAAAGTCGCAATGAATATGCTCCGACACACCCAACTTGCCTGTTGAAAACAATCAGCGAAAGTTGACACATTAGACGCAAGAAGTAGTGTCGTAAGGATGGATCACGGCAATTTCGATCGCGATCAAGTCCGACGTACTCTGATTGTTCGCTGCTACAAGGGAACATTCGCTGGCGATTTTACTCGCAGAAGGGTGTCCTGAAGCGCAAGTTGGTACATCTTATTCTGTTGACAACAGCGCGAAAACGGGTCGAAGGTTAAGCAACAGCGCTTCTGTTGTTCGTTGCTTAGCCTTCATCCCGTTTTCGCGCTGTTTTCCACGCAGTGATTTTACTCGAAGTCGATCCAGTTAACTGCAATTCGCACCTCTCAGTCGTGGTCATATTTTATTGTATTAGCGGCGCATCACACTCGGTATGATGCACCATCATGGACTTGCAGAGAGTATAACCTACACGTGCCGCGGTAGTCGGGTCGTGGCACGATAATTCTCAATCGCGGGCAGATACTTGAGCCGGAGCGGGTCGACAGTAATCACAAATATCCATGTATCGCTGGTATTACAGAAATGCACTAATATTTCTTGCAGACATTATGACACTAGCTTTTGCACTTTGTTCGCTTCACCAACAAAATGAATGGTGTTCGTCCAGTGCTGCAGATATCAGCATAGGCCCCATACTTTTGGATCGGTCGTTTCGATGTTTCTGCAGTTCAGATGTGCCTACTGCACTGTTGTATTACATGAACAAGTCTGTAGTTAACAGAGAATGGTTAATATGCAAATTTACGGTGGGGTCACTTTCACTGTTCCGCGTTTACCAGCATGGCATGCGTATTTTATAGACCACATGCGATGAACACAAACTAGTCTGAATAGGATTCAGAAAGAAAGATAAATGAAAAAAAAAAAACGAACAGGGGTCATTCGTCAAGAACAACATCTCCATTAGATCATTTCATTATTCTCTACAGTATGATTGGCTGAAAAATGTTTTCGTGCAAAGCATGTTTGTGAGTATTATGCGCGCAGCGCTCTTGCTTTTAACCTCACTGAATCAACAGTTTAAAGGGACCCTGAAACGGTTTTGACGATTTTGTACAAACACATTGAGCCAGTAGACCAAGTCCTAAGGCTCATTTACAGACTAATTTAAGCTCTCTGCGTACACTGTGTAATTGATTACAACGCTATAAAGCTGCGAATCGCTGCAGATCACTGCGGCTCAGCCCAACGCGTTTTCAACCGCCCCTCCCGAGTATGACACGCATTCTGCGCACGATCTGATTGGCTGCGGTGTGCGCGCACGAAAAATTGGCTGGTAGGGTGGCGGCACCTGTCGGAGCAGATATAAACCACTCCGCGATGTCTCTGTTGCCAGACGGCGTGCGTGCTGCCGGGCGCACTGGGCTATGGCCTCCGAGATTGCACGCAACCTGTCGGCGTGCAATCTCGGAGGTCATCACTGGGCGAAGCTCAAATCGTCGAGTGTGCTCACGTGAGCTCTGCGATCGCCCGCGATGCCAGCGTGTCTCATGAGTTGAGGAGGCAGGGCAGGGGTGAGAAGGAGGGTATGATATAATTGGCCGTAGCCGCCTTGGTACACGGCGTGCAGGGAAATTTGTGGTGCCCAATGGTTCGATGATGCTCTAGCCTAAACGCTGACAAAGCTTCAAATAACCGTTTCAGGGTCCCTTTAAGGTGGCGTGAGACTTCCTGTGGTCAAAAAATTCAATTTTGGAATTTCAAATTATCTGATAGAGCATTTCTTTGAGAAAATATATCACACTTGGGCACTCGCGGTTTCAAAAAGAATTTTAGGTCCCTTTTTTTTGACACTTGACAGGCAATGCGCGCGTACCTCCTAAGTTATTTCGGCGTTTTCCTCAAAAGAACATTTTTGGAATTTCCGTACCTTTTTCTCGGGAACTAGCGGGCGTAAGAAAACGAAGATTTTCACGTGTTAAGTAATGGCATTTACATAACTGGTACTAGAGTCTAGCCTATGCGCATTTGTATTTTTTTAGTATAAACAATCATTCAGAAGTGGCCATTTTCATAAATCAACAAACGTAAAAAAAGATGACAAATCTAGTTTCTGATGTACGCTCACAATTTTAGTTCAACTTCTGTAAATCGTTAGTCGCTACGTTTTTGCAAAATTGCAATGCTCTACGGATGGCAGATTTTATTTAAGAAGTACATTAGTAGAAAAACAAACAAAAATTAAATAAAAAATACTAAACAATTTCGAACTATCTGAGCTCTAATGCAACCTGCGTCTACCTTTAAGATGCCTCGCAAATTTTAGTCATACCTGGCAAATTTTAGCCAAGGTTTGAAACTCACTTTCAAAGTTTCACCCCACCTCAATAACTGAAAATGTAATCTGAACTTCACTTCGAAAAATCCCGCTGTTCCACAACTAAGTTAACTATCAACTCATCAAACATAAGTAATGTGCAAAACACACAACACACGCATAATTACTCTTTGGATACTTCTTGGATGTGGGCGCTAGAAGACGAGGACGAAGGGAAGAAGGACACACACACTGGCGCTTCCCTTCGTCACACACACTTCCCTTCGTCCTCGTCTTCTAGCGCCCACATCCAAGAAGTATGACAGACCAACAAGCCCGCATCGCCACCCTCGTCAATACTCTTTGGAGTTCTCATGTACACGGTCGTACACGAAGATTAGCGCGAACACAGTAAAAACAGCGCAAACGTCACCAAGATAACTTTGGACACGGAGCACTGATAAGCTGCGGAGGCACTAACATACACAGCAACACCGGCGCGTGTGCTACACCTTTGCGACAAGAGTCGCCGCCTACCGGCGAAAGTTGGAAGGCATCACCGGCACTGCCACCTCCTCCCATAGGAAACCCCCTCCGCACAGCACACTAGCCAGTGCTAGAATGGGGAAGTGTGATGAGCGCGCCCGGTCGGGCGTGCCGCTTTGCAGGGAACCGATAGATGGCGCTGCGGCCCGTATTCACGTCGCGCGCTTGAAGCAGAAGCGTTGCCAAGGCCACGTATCGCCGCATTTCGTTATTCTAATTCGCGTTTTTTTTAGCTAGTGTGGCTACGCACTTTGCATGTTGTAGCTCATTGATATCTGATGCTACTATGACGTGAACAGATGGCAGAAGCTTGCACGGATGCGGAATGGTCTCAGCTAAACGCGATCAACAGAATGTTGGTTTCTACGATTTCCTTAGATTTATTAAACTCTTAATAAAAAAAAATGTGTGGCTCACAACAACGCACTTTATTGTAGACTTGTCCAAACAAAACACAAAAACACACAGATGCGGTCGCACAGGTTAGAAAGCAGCCATGTGGCCTGATTGTTTATGTCAGACGGCTAAGTTTCAGATGTTTTTTTCTCTCGCGGGTAGATGCACGCTCCTTGTTCAGTGACTTCGTGTAAAAGTGGAGGCGCGTCATGAAAAATACTTAATCATCTGGTTGGTTAGGATCTCGCCGTGCTGTGCACATCCAAGCACGACAGAATTCCTCTGCAGGCACGAGGTCAACTCAGCCAAGCTGTCATGGTGTAGCTCATTATAGCTGAACCATGTCGTGAAGGTCATCTCCAGAGCTTCTACGAACGCGAAGAGCTGCTCCGAGGGATAGAGTAGCCCACCGTTGTCACAAAAGTGTGTCAGCGTAGCGAGGTCTTTGCTTGCATCCTGCGGAGCTACGAGAAGCTCATCGAAGCAGACGCGGCAGCCGCTTTTCAGGACAGTCTTCCTGGCGACATATCCGGCTATGTAATAAACAAGTCGGGCGTCGCTTGTCTTTTCAGCATACACATGATCCGGATCAAGCGCAGACTTTTCCAGTACGCCGGAAGCTTCTTCGAGCTTGCCATTATCGATCAGCGAGTCAACTTGCTTGACACTACTGCCGTCTCCAAGGAGAGAAGTCAGTGAGCCCCCCTGAACAGTTGCCACTGCTTGGGGCCTTCACCAAATCGTAAAAGCTCAAGCAGTTGACTGTTATCAAAAACTGCGTTGCCGTAGGGTGATCGTTGCACCCTGAAAACTGGCGAATTACACCAAACAACTTTTCAATGCAGTCTTGGCTGAGACGGCTTGTGAGGATGAACTTGAAATTCAGCTTCTCACTCACGGCCCGTATTCAAGAACAGAACTTAAGTGTCACCTTAAGTAGACTTAGGAAAGTACAAGGAAAGTATAAGTTTAAGATAAGTTTGAGTAAAGTTTCAAAAACTACACTTAAGGCTTACTTATGAAAGTACCACTTTTCTGGGTAAGTATGGCTCCTGGGAACGAGGCTATCAAAGCTTTTTATACTTGTTTCATTAAATAAATCGCCAATAAATTAATGTCATTTTCGCGGAACACTGGCCGTAAATATTCTAGTCTTTGTCAAGGTACATTTTGAAACAGGCAGAATAAATATTTCTCGCTTTTGTCGGTTTTAAGCCTTCGGCTGGCCACAACAAGCAGTCGCCGCTCAGCGGCCGTCGCTTTAAGGTGGTCCTCACAACTCGCGGCTATTTTGTCGTCTACAAGTGTTTGTTACTGTGGTGAGATATCGCATGCAATACGAGTGTTTGTTTCGTCCCCATGCATGCGTTTCACTTCTTGGATTCTTTTCCTGCTTTTCAGCGTTTGGTGTTTTTCTCTAGCTTCTTTTATTTTCCGAGCGCCCGTGTGCGTTCCCTTTTTTCTTAATAATGGGAGTGTTGCCATATGAAAAGAACCAACAATAAAAAATATTCTAACAGGTGAGCGTCTTGCACTTGCTCTGTTACACGGTTTATTCGGGCCTCCACAGCTGTTCTGTAGAGTGAAGGTGCCAATACAGTGGTTTAGCGCCGGCAGCAGCTCTACGCATCTGAGCTGTCATCAAAGCCTGCGTCTGCCGAGCCGCTGCGGACGCCTGACTAAAACTGTTTACTGAAGCAAGCGAAAGAACCTCAGCTATCAAATATATTTGGCGCGTCTCATCGGCATGCAGTGGCGGAACGGGGTGACCGCGTTCGTTGTCCTTTGGGCGCCGCGGCAGCATTTGCAACAGGCGTAGCACCACTCGCTTGGAAAAGCGGTATCGCGACAGGAATCCCGCGTCGTTGTACGCCTTTGTGGGATTTTGCCGATCCCTCAGAACTGGACGTAACGGCGGCGCGTAGCGATATGCTTCATCTTGTGTAATTTCTTCCACACGGCCAGAAAAATCGGTGAAGTCGGCGATACTGCCGTAGTGGTCAGCCATATTGCTTGACGAGAAAACAGCGAAAGTAGCACTTAAGGTAGCCACTAGCTGTACTTTACTTTCTGGTACTTAAGTGCCGATTTAAGTTTACTTTAAGTACAAGATTGGTCTCTGAAACGCGTTAAGTGCCGATCAATTACTTAAGTCATAAGTTAAGGATAAGTTTCGTTTGTGAATACGGGCCACATACCTCAATAGGCCGAGGGTAGCATGCAGAGTCACTCTCAGTCCCTCGGCGGTGCTTGCTGAAATGAACCCAATTTTGGATGGCTCTAAGGAAGTTTCCCACTTGTTCAGGTATTCAAGGAACTCTTTTATGTTCGTTTCTTGAGGAGAATCCACCTTCAATCCTTGCGATGGAATGCGTGCCGTCATTGCTTCGATCAGTTTAACCATCATATACACAAACGCCTGTGTTGGGGCTGGGTCGCTCCAACGTCTAGCCACTTCAATCTTGTAAAAAAAATAGGCCACGTAGGACTTCAGCACTGAACAAATGAAAGGCATCACCTTCATCTTCTCGAAGTTGTTGGGATTCACATGAGAAGCGGTGATTTTAGGCATCACTTTTAGAGTGACGGCGCATTTATCTTCCTCATACGCCGCTTTGATATGCTCCATGTACACAGCACCATCTGGGGTTTTGTAAGGGGCTTTTATAAAGCCATTCCTAACACACTTCATTAAATGTGGAAAGTCCGATATAAAGAAAAGGCGTCGGCCTTCCTCGACAGGATGCGGTACGGAAGACTTTATGGATGTTGAAGACCCCGATATGCCAAACCTGCGCCACATGGATCGATTCCATGAGGCTCCATCCGAGGTAATATAATCTACCTTGAGGCCTGCTTTCTCTGTAAGCAGCACGGCTTCCATAACAATCTTCGAAAGTAGTGCAGCTTTGACATTTCCTCTGGAAGCAAAAACTCCCAGTATTTGGTGCCAGGGGCCTGTTAACGGTTGAAACAGAATTACCATACCGTGATCACATGGAATGTGTTTTTCACTCTCAGGTGTGAACTCTCCCAAATCCACAAATCCTTCAACCTTTCCTGCTGCACCAACACTCAAGCACTCTGACAACTTCATTTCATCTATTATGAGGCCACCGTGTCGTTTGAATTCATCCATGGATTTGGCTTTCTCTGCAATCCCTGCTAACACCATGGGATTAAAGCCGAAGCCGCTCTTATACTTGCGCATGTAAAATTTCAGGCACGAGCGACTCGGCAGTAGGAGTATGCCCTCCCTTCTCACGTGTTCATACAGCCGAGGGCTCTTCATTCGCATTATCATGCATTCAAGTAACCAGTCTGGGTTGTACTTCATTCCCTTTGCCGACTTACGTCGTGCACCCTGAAGACACTGCATGATGGCAAGCTTTTGCTTGGGTGTGAGGTCTTTTAGTCGGCTTTCAAGGACGTTTTCTTCGAGCTCCTCACTTTGCTGTTTGCGTTTCTGCATAGTGTCTTCATACCGCGAAAGCTTGGCCCTTAATCGTTTAAGAGCTTGCGTTTGTGCCCTCCTCCTTAATGATATACGAACAGCTCGAGTCCGGCTGCGTTGTTTCCGCGCAGATCTTTGATTGAGGAGGCCTTTCCTGAGATGCTTACAAGAAACGCATGGTTTTTTCTCTTGTGCAGTTCCCTGGCATTTTGAACTGAATATTACGGTACCAGTGACCACGTACCTCTTGTTGCCGATGGCAAACGGAAATTCTTCAAGAGTTCCAGCCCCTGAGCACACACTTAGAGCGTCTACCTGCCCTAACAGTGAGGCAGGGTCATCACACGCATCGTGCAGAATCTGCACTCCTTTCACAAACACTTCTTGCTTCACCGCGTTTTCTTCTTGTGTGAAAACAACCAACTTCCTGGCGAACAAGATGCTTTTGTCTTTTCCGGGTTCACACACGCTGTAACCAACAATTAGAGGAGATACACTGAACGTATGTTTCCCCCCAGGAAGGCGACGGTAAGGCGAGATTGTCAAACGGCTTGCACGAATCGCTGTCGATGTCAACACTGTCGATCGCGTTCTCAGCACTTACTGATGCGCCAGTTTCTTGTGCACGTTTCTTCCTCGGTGGAGCATACTGTTCAGTCCTTGTAGGGCGCTTTCTCTCCGGTGGTAGCCTCTTTGAGCAATAGGCAGGGAGGTTCGGGAACTGAGTTGGAACTGCTCCCGCAAGCAGCACAGGCCTGGTTCTGTCAATGCGGACGAGCTCACCATTCACAGTGTGCTCAAAGTATCTAGAAATGAACCTGTCGTCGAAGTGGAGTTCGCACACTGCACAATTTTCTTCCAGTTCCTTGTCGGCGCGTGGAACAGCACGTTGCCACTGTGCGAGCAAGGCCGAGTCCTTCGGTACACCAAACAAGGACAGTTTAGTCTTATTAGACTTATAGCCTGTCGTACACCCAGGCACGAAACAGTGACTCTGCCTCCGCGGCATGGCTACACAGGACGGGGGGCGAACTATGCACGCAGATCCGTAAAATTCACCGCACGCACATGGCACTGAACAAAAAGAAACAGCGCGCTTTTCGGAGCGGCGGAGCTTCAGCGACGTGAATGCGGGAGCGAGCGCCCCCACGCGGTTCCCTCTCCTCAGGCTTCAGCGCCTCCCATAGGAGCCGCTCGCCGGTAGAGGTGTGCGCCGAGACGTCGGCGCGCCGCCGCCGACAGTTTTCGCTGCGCCGCCGCCGCCGACGCCAACTGATCGGCGCGCCGCCGCCGCCGCCGCCGACGTGTTCTCTCGGCGCGATCGGCGCGCCATTTAAGTACGATAATTTTTTTTCAGTAAACCTACCTTTATTTGACGCCTTCTGCCACCAGTAGATACTCGGTCTTTTCTTAATTATGCCCACTTGGCAAACGCATCGCAATTGATTCGCCTGCTGCTTCAAGTTGGACCAGAAACTGGACCAGAAAAACTATACGGTGAGCTACTTTCGAGCTCACCGTAGTTAACAAGTCTGTGACAAGCGGCAACGGTGGTGTTTGGCGAGGACTGTTGACATACTCGGGCTGACAAGTCTGCTACCTCTCACACAATATGTATTATATGAGGCGGGCTTTGAATAGTAATAAAATGTGTGGAGAGTTGGTGTTGCAATAACAATAAATATGTCTGTGAAAGCGAGCCAAGTAACAACGGCAGTTCAAAGGGGGAGGGCGGGGGCTTGGAATGGAGAGAGCAAGAGCTAGCTATTTTGGGGTATATATATTTAGAAAGAATCAGTTTAAAAACTGGAACACATGACCTTTAATGAATAAAGAACGGGAAAAGGACAATAGATGAAATGCTTTATCAAACAGAAACGATCCCAAACCTATAGGTTGGCAGGTTCAGCAAGGTCGACAATTGGACGAGATGGTGATCACAATAAAGCTCGTGTGAAGTAACGCACAGAACATGAATGCGGACGTAACCCTAAAGTGTGGGTGTATAATGTCTTGTGTTTCCTCCACTTTGACCTGCACTCAGTGCGATACTCCACGCCAGACTATCAAAACGAGTAATGCGCCTTTCCTTCGCCTGTTCTACCTCGGACTCAATTCGACTAATTAGCGTACGCGCCGATTTGTCACAATCGTGTTTGAAACAGGACATCATTAACGTAGGTTGCTGGGCGAGTTGGTTCATAATATTCAGAAGAGGAAACCAGCGAAAGACACGAAGACAGTGAAGGAAAACAACCAGACAGTACAAGCCCCGGACTTCGAACTAAATGATTATTACAGAATTAAGCCCCCCATACACATTTTAACTTTTAACCAGCAGCGCATGCATAAATATAGGCTATCTGACCCGTTTCACAGTTGCACAACAATACAAAGCCATGGTGAATGTCAAGGTGGTACAAACAGCACATTTACATGAAACACCTAAATGACGACGCCACGTGGACCCGCTATGTATAGCACCGTGAATTCTTAATCTGTAAGGAAAACTGAGGTATCACTCACACATGATGACACTTTGCCCTGCCTTGTTTTCTTTTGAGGGCATCAAAAACTCCACGTTCAATCTTATTTTTTCCTTTGCCAATGACACTCACTGATGTGAAATCAGGGGCGCAGAGGTAAGTTTCCACCAGTGCCCGTATAGGGAGTAGATTGCAGTGTTCACGCAGCCTGTCATTGAATCATCGGCCCGTCTGACCGCTGTACACAAGGTCCCATGACAAGCGAATTTCGAAATTTACGTGCCTCTGCGCCGCAAAGGCTGTGGCTGCGCCCCTGATTTCAAATCAGTGAGTGTCATTGGCAAAGGAAGAAATAAGACTAAACGTGAAACTTGTGAAGCCTTTGAAATATGTATATATATATATATATATATAGGGGGGCAAAGTGTCATGTGTGAGGGATCCCTCAGTTTTCCTCACAGATAAAGAATTTGCGGTTCTAGATAACGGTGCACGTGGCGTTGATATCTTGGTGTTTCGTGCAAATAGGCTGTTTGTGCCACCTTGACACGTTTCTTGGCTTTGTACTGTGAATTGTGCAACGTGACAAAGCTCTGATAGCCTATTTACGCATGTGCTGCTGGTTCCTGTGTGTGGGGTTTCTTTAATAAACATTTAGTTGTAAGTCCAACACTTGCCCTGGTTGGTTCCTACGCTGTCTCCGTGTTTTTCGTTGGTTTCTTCTTAAGCAGATCGCTAAAGATAATCACAATTATCGTCATGCGGGCGTAACAACCCCCCCTCCCATCCTTCCTCTTCTCCCGATATTTCCCCATCATGCACATGCACGAAAGGTCTTCATCAACGCGCGACGTGAACGAAATATGTGTTGCACCTTTCGCCCACGAGACCGATCAACCTCCTTTCAGAATGTTATACAGGATATTAAGGAAGATCATTTGAATTTCGAATAAGATAAGCGCCACACTTCACTTTAATGTACCTAGAGAAGAAGCTGCATTTAGGGTAGTGTTTTACCATAGATCACCTGCATACGATTAATCGAATAATTGAGAAAACTGCCCAATAAAAAAAATCTATATGACATACATAGGCATTCGACTCGGTAGAGATATATCAGCGGTTCTAGAGGCGTTCCTTCGGCACGGAGTACTGTTATGATCGCACTTTATGGCTTGGAGCCACTTGGACGATCGGAATTAAATTATTTCACCAGTCTGCCCTGCTTTATTCCCGGGTCAGCGTTCCTCGAAGAGCACCTGTAGCGGCGATAACACGGCAATCATGCTCTGAACCCTTCAGGGCCGTCGGCGCACCTCCTCAAACCCCTTTGGACTCACCCGACCGACTTTGACGGTTCTATGACCTAGGAGGGGCTGTTTGCAGGCGAGGCTGCTTGCTTTGTTCATCGTGCTACGCGACGCACCGAACAATCAGCCGAGAACTTGGGAGATACGTTTCCCACACTCCGAAGTGCCTTCGTGGCCCGACTGGGAGGCACCTGCGTCGCAGCCGCTGTCGAGGAGCCATCGCTGCACCTGACTACACGGCTGGTTTACAGGAATGTGCGTCACCTCGGCCAGGTCATTGTGCAGTGCAGTGCGAGGCCGTATTGCGTCCTGTGCACTCCTCTCCCTCGCCGACGGGCGAACTGGGCTTGCCTCTTCCCTCTTTCCAGGGTTGGGAAGGATCTTCCCATTTTGGGGCGGAGATCAAGACGACATCTTGATTGGACTATCCTGGACTTTATTGTTTTCCCGTGCAGGGAATCTTGGGAAGGCTAAGGCCTTAAAACGTGAGCGCCGAGACGCTCCAGAGATCTTCCAGCATCATGTAAAATCACGCTACCATGTAAATACTGTAAATAAACGTTCCTGATATCAGCTCCGGCTACTCTGCTCGACTTCTCCTTGAGACATGGCTGGTTCCGGTCCTATGGGCAGACCCCCGACCACATCAGTACACGTGTGTGTCAGTGGCGGAGCCAGAAATTTTTTTCGGGGGGGGGGGGGGGGGGGGTTAACCATACTTTATGTATGTTCGTGCGTGCGTTTGTATGTGCGCGTGCATATATAGGCAAGCAAAATTGAAAAATTTCGGGGGGTTTGAACCCCCCACCCCTTTGGCTACACCACTGGTGTGCGTACACAGCTACTCTGCTTCTCTAAAAAAGTAGGAAAATCCCTCCTAACACTCTGGCAAAAGTGAAAGTACTTTTCAGAAAACCCCCTTTTCTTTTCCTCTTAGGACCCTTTCTAGAAAGAAGTTGCGCCGAAGACATGTGGTTCATGGCCTTCGCGATTAGCTCTGTTTACGCAGATGCCGAAAAAAAAAGTGAAAGAAGGGGGAGAGAAACGCTACTCGTTAATTCAGCAGGAGAGGAAACATTTTTAAAATCACGCTGCTGGTTGGAGTCACGGTGTCAGAGAAATCACCGTGGATAGGGCTTTTGTTGACGGCGCCCATTGTTCAGGCTGAAATGCACCACACTATCGGCAAAGCAAATGACACTACTGGAACTTTAGGTGCGGGTAGAGTGCCTCGATTTCCTCCTCGGGCGAGGAGGACATTTTGGGGGGGGGTCACGCATATTTACAACGTCATGTGCAGGGACTGGATTAGGTGGCACCTGGGGAGACTTGCCAGGTGCCTTTACAAGTTAAAAAAGAAACATGGTATGTCAGGTGCCCGTGAAAGCGAGGACAGTAGGCGAGTGGAAGCTGCCACGTTTTCAGCGATGTCAGGCTGTCACGATTTTGTGCAAGCATTGAAAACCAGAAATCAAGGAGCATTTGCAGTACTCGCCAAGTCAGTAGATTCATAGTTTCTTTGATGCGCTGCAGATGACGAGACGAGGACGCTAGGACGATACAGGGACACAGGACAGGTGGTGCGCAATACGCACCACCTGTCCTGTGTCCCTGTATCGTCCTAGCGTCCTCGTCTCGTCATCTGCAGCGCATCAAAGAAACTATGAACCACCACCAACTAGCCCAATTCATCGCTCTTCTATCAGTAGATTCACCGAATGAATCACAAACGTCATGTATCGCATGCCGTTTCCTTGTGATAGAGTGCATAGGACAGACGGGGCGCTGAAAGAACATGAAACGTCCGCCGCATCGGGGGGAGGAGACATGCCTGCTCATTGCAGTGCGAGATTGGTCATCCGTTTTTAATTAAATCATTATATTAATTAATTACATTTTAATTTATGATATATCGTTTAATGATATATTTTAATTATTTCAATTATTATCATTATTTTAATTATATAATTAACGATACCCAGCCACGAAATACGAGGGAACTGATTGAAGCATATCAAGCGAAAAAAAAAAAAAAAACATGGTCATGATCGTGTACCTTCCATATCGTTATCACGAAAAGAGGTTTAACCTACTTTAGAGAAATGTAATTAACGTATACCGGCTCTTGCCTGTTTAGTGTGAACAAGTAACCCGTATGGGTTCCGAAACGTCTCTGTGTTTTTCACCTTGACTTGGTCAGTGCAACATCCTCATCATGATACCTGACCAGACGAACTTTCGTCGAACTCTTGACTACATAGTCGCAGCTTGTGTGTTCGTGAAATTTTCTCGTGTTGCGTACGCATCCTTCAAGGCTGGGTTCGTCGTTCTTTCGAACTATGTGCCAACAGCTTACCGCCATGAATCTTGTAAAACACATACCACGGTACAAAAAAAAAGAAGCTGTGCTGCACATTTATGGAACAAATAAACACACATTCAACATTGCCACGTGCCGCGGTGGCACGGTCTCTGATGCTGACCCGATAGACGCGTGTTCGATCCCGGCCGCGGTGCTCGCATTTTGACGGACGCTAAATGATGTCTGCACGTCAAAGGGCCGTGCACGCAACTTCCGGAGTAGTCCGCTGCGGCGTGTTTCATGTTCATATAGTGGTCACGGTACGTGAAACCTCAGAAATGATTAATACACTGTACATGACTTGAGATAAGTGCCCTCTCACCCATTCTTTTTTTTTTATTTTCTATGTGCACGCCGAAAAACAAAATATTTAAGAAACGTTTGCTAGTTCTCTGACTTCTAGTACATATCTATGCTGTTCTATCAGCCCTTAGTGTTAAAAGCCCCGAAATTTCAGCTAATTAAACAAAGAAGATGCAGTAAAATAGCTTTTTTGAAACTTGTAGTTTCGGTTTCCACGCCGCCGGCGCCGCCGCCGCCGACGAAAAATGGCCGTGCGCCGCCGCCGATGATATACCCGGCGTGCGCCGACGACGCCGCCGCCGCCGACTCGGATCGACCCCCACGCCGCCGCCGGTCGAAACCGCCACGGCGCACACCTCACCTAGAGGTGTGCGCCGAGACGTCGCCGCGCCGCCGCCGACAGTTTTCGCTGCGAGTAGCTGCGCCGCCGCCGCCGCCGCCGACGTGTTCTCTCGGCGCGATCGGCGCGCCACTTAAGTACGATAATTTTTTTTTCAGTAAACCTACCTTTATTTGACGCCTTCTGCCACCAGTAAATATTCGGTCTTTTCTTAATTATGCCCACTCGGCAAACGCATCGCAATTGATTCGCCTGCTGCTTCAAGATAAATAACTGGACCAGAAAACTTGTTCGGTGCTCTTAATAATGTGGAAAGGTAGTGTTGGATTCAAAATAAACGTGAGTTTTAAGCAGGGTTGCCGTTTGTGGCTACTTTGCGCCAAATTGGCTACTTCTCGACCCCGTCGCGACAAAAATTTGCAGTTGGCGCCATGGCTATTTTCTGGCTACTTTTAAAGTGCTGATTTGGCGCATTAGGTAGCCACTTTTTTTCTCATTTTTGCAGACGAAACACATTGTTTTTAAGCTTTTCTCTCGCTTCAGCGGATGCCTACGGTCGTCCTCCACCCACCAGTAGGCCGGTGCGCATAGAGGTACCCTTACGCGACGCTTAGCGCGTCTCCAAATACGGAGCGGCGAAATTGCGTGCATGGTGACGAACACGTGCTCCAGCTCGGTGTTCAAGCTTCCCGCCATCTATTGTAATGCTACGCGCAAGTTTTACGAATAATTCTGATGCGCAGTGCGTGTTCTCGTGTAAACCTAGGAAAACAGACATCTGCAACAAAATTTAGCTGGCCTGTTCATCTACAACCAGAATTTGGTCTACAGCTTCAACGAAAATCTGTTTCAACTTTACATGTTCCTTCTGACTTGCTGGCTGGAATATTCTATTGTAACTTTGTGTCTGGCAAGAACTCATATTTTCTACATAAAGTATATGCACGCGTCGTGAATTTATCATAATTCGATCACTTAAATTATTTCCAACTTATCGGTGGCTTTCTATGCTCTTACTTATTCAAAATGGTATTATTTATTTATCAATACTAAAGAATCTGCTCATAATACCGCTTCTGTTCCACTTGGCTACAAATTTGGCGATAAAAATAAATAGCATGGCTACTTTGGCTACTTTTGGCTTGAGTTCTGGCTCCTTTTCAAGTCCACCCAACGGCAACCCTGGTTTTAAGCTACTTTCGAGCTCACCGTAGTTAAGCGAAACCAAGTCTGTGACAAGCGGCAACGGTGGTGTTTGGCGAGGACTGTTGACATGCTCGGGCTGACGAGTCTGCTACCTCTCACAAAATATGTATTATATGAGGCGGGCTTTGAATAGTAATAAAACGTGTGGAGAGTTGGTGCTGGAATAACAATAAATATGTCTGTGAAAGCGAGCCAAGTAACAACGGCAGTTCAAAGGGGAAGGGCGGGGGGCTTGGAATGGAGAGAGCAAGAGCTAGCTATTTGGGGCATATATATTTAAAAGAATCAGTTTAAAAACTGGAACACATGTCCTTTAATGAATAAAGAAAGGGAAAAGGACAATAGATGAAATGATTTGTCAAACAGAAACGATCCCCAACCTATAGGTTGGCAGGTTCAACAAGGTCGACAATTGGACGAGATGGTGATCACAATAAAGTTCGTGTGAAGTAACGCACAGAACATGAATGCGGACGTAACCCTAAAGTGTGGGTGTATAATGTCTTGTGTTTCCTCCACTTTGACCTGCACTCAATGCGATACTCCGCGCCAGACTATCAAACCGAGTGCGCCTTTCCTTCGACTGTTCTACCTCGGACTCAATTCGACTAATTAGCGTACACGCCGATTTGTCACAATCGTGTTTGAAACAGGACATCACTAACGTAGGTTGCTGGGCGAGTTGGTTCATAATATTCAGAAGAGGAAACCAGCGAAAGACACGAAGACATGCAGTGAAGGAGAACAACCAGACAGTACAAGCGCCGGACTTCGAACTAAATGATTATTACAGAATTAAGCCCCCCATACCCATTTTAACCAGCAGCGCATGCTTAAATATAGGCTATCTGACCCGTTTCACAGTTGCACACTTAACACTACAAAGACATGGTGAATGTCAAGGGGGTACAAACAGCACATTTCCATGAAACACCGAAATGACGACGCCACGTGGACCCGCTATGTATAGCACCGCGAATTCTTAATCTGTAAGGAAAACTGAGGGATCACTCACACATGACACTTTGCCCTGCCTTGTTTTATTTTGAGGGCATCAACAACTCCACGTTCAATCTTATTTTTTTCTTTTGCCAATGACACTCACTGATGTGAAATCAGGGGCGCAGAGGTAAGTTTCCACCAGTGCCCGTAGGGAGTAGATTGCAGTGTTTACGCAGCCTGTCATTGAATCATCGGCCCGTCTGACCGATACACACGGTCCCCGGACAAGCGAATTTCGAAACTTACGCGCCTCTGCGCCGCAAAGGCTGTGGCTGCGCCCCTGATTTCAAATCAGTGAGTGTCATTGGCAAAGGAAGAAATAAGAGTAAACGTGAAACTTGTGAGGCCTTTGAAATATATATATATATATATATATACACACATATATATATATATATATATATATATATATATATATAGAGGGGGCAAAGTGGCATGTGTGAGTGATCCCTCAGTTTTCCTCACAGATAAAGAATTTGCGGTACTAGATAACGGTGCACGTGGCGTTGATATCTTGGTGTTTCGTGCAAATAGACTGTTTGTGCCACCTTGACACGTTTCTTGGCTTTGTACTGTGAATTGTGCAACGTGACAAAGCTCTGATAGCCTATTTACGCATGTGCTGCTGGTTCCTGTGTGTGGGGTTTCTGTAATAAACATTTAGTTGTAAGTCCAACGCTTGTCCTGGTTGGTTCCTACGCTGTCTCCGTGTTTTTCGTTGGTTTCTTCTTAAGCAGATCGCTAAAGATAATCACAATTATCGTCATGCGAGCGTAACAACCCCCCCCCCCCCACCCCAATCCTTCCTCTTCTCCCGATATTTTCCCATCATGCACATGCACGAAAGGTCTTCATCAACGCGCGACGTGAACGAAAGATGTGTTGCACCTTTCGCCCACGAGACCGATCAACCTCCTTTCAGCATGTTGTACAGGATATTAAGGAAGATCATTTGAATTTCGAATAAGATAAGCGCCACACTTCACTTTAATGTACCTAGAGAAGTAGCTGCAATTACGATAGTGTTTTACCATAGATCACCTGTATACGATTAATCGAATAATTGAGAAAACTGCCGAATAAAAAAAAATCTATATGACATACATAGGCATTCGACTCGGTGGAGATATATCAGCGGTTCTAGAGGCGTTCCTTCGACACGGAGTACACGTGTGCGTCAGTGGCGGAGCCAGAAATTTTTTCGGGGGGGGAGGGGGGGGGGGGGGGTTCAACCATACTTTATGTATGTTCGTGCGTGCGTTTGTATGTGTGCGTGCATATATACGCAAGCAAAATTGAAAAAATTCGGGGGGTTTGAACCGCCCCCCCCCATTTGGCTACACCACTGGTGTGCGTACACAGCTACTCTGCTTCTCTAAAAAAGTAGGAAAATCCCTCCTAACACTCTGGCAAAAGTAAAAGTACTTTTCAGAAAACCCCCCTTTTATTTTCCTCTTAGGACCCTTTCTGGAAAGAAGTTGCGCCCAGTACAGGTGGTTCGTGGCCTTCGCGATTAGCTCTGTTTACGCAGATGCCGAAAAAAAAAAGTGAAAGAAGGGGGGAGAGAAACGCTACATGTTAATTCGGCAGGAGAGGAAACATTTTTAAAATCACGCTGCTGGTTGGAGTCACGGTGTGAAAGAAATCACCGTGGATAGGGCTTTTGTTGACGGCGCCCATTGTTCAGGCTACAATGCACCACACTATCGGCAAAGCAAATGACACTGCTGGAACTTTAGGTGCCGGTAGAGTGCCTCGATTTCCTCCTCGGGCGAGGTGGACATCGAGGCACTCTAAGTGCGGGCGTAGAACGGACGTCACTGCCTCGATTGGCAGTCATTTTTGGGGGGTCACGCATATTTACAACATCATGTGCAGGGACTGGATTAGGTGGCACCTGGGGAGACTTGGTGTTAAGGCTCCCCAGGTGCCTTTACAACAAGTTGAAAAAGAAACATGGTATGTCAGGTGCCCGTGAAAGTGAGGACAGTAGGCGAGTGGAAGCTGCCACGTTTTCAGCGATGTCAGGCTGTCGCGATTTTGTGCAAGCATTGAAAACCAGAAATCAAGGAGCATTTGCAGTACTCGTCATGTCAATAGATTCACCGAATGAATCACAAACGTCGTGTATCGCATGCCGTTTCCTTGTGGTAGAGTGCATAGGACAGACGGGGCGCTGAAAGAACATGAAACGTCCGCCGCATCAGGGGGAGGAGACATGCCTGCTCATTGCAGTGTGAGATTGGTCATCCGCTTTTAATGAAATAACGATATTAATTAATTACATTTTAATTTATTATATATCCTTTAATGATATATTTTAATTATTTCAATTATTATCATTGTTTTAATTATATAATTAACGATACCCAGCCACAAAATACGAGGGAACTGATTGAAGCATATCAAGCGAAAAAAAAGAACATGGTCATGATCGTGTACCTTCCATATCGTTATCACGAAAAGAGGTTTAACCTACTTTAGAGAAATGTAGTTAAGGTATACCGGCTCTTGCCTGTTTAGTGTGAACAAGTAACCCGTATGGGTTCCGAAACGTCTCTGTGTTTTTCACCTTGACTTGGTCAGTGACCGCATCTACATCCTCATCATGATACCTCACCAGACGAACTTTAGTCGCAGCTTGTGTGTTCGTGAAATTTTCTCGTGTTGCGTACGCATCCTTCAAGGCTGGGTTCGTCTTTCTTTCAAACCATGTGCCAACAGCTTACCGCCACGAATCTTGTAAAACACGTACAACCACGGTACAAAAAAAAAGAGAAGCTGTGCTGCACATTTATGGAACAAATAAACACAAATTCATCATTGCCACGTGCCGCGGTGGCACGGTCTCTGATGCGTGTTCGATGCCGGCCGCGGTGCTCGCATTTCGACGGACGCTAATTAGCTGATGTCTGCGCACGTCAAAGAACCGTGCACGCAACTTCCGGAGTAGTCCACTGCGGCGTGTTTTCATGTTCATATAGTGGTCATGGTACGTGAAACCTCAGAAATGATTAATACACTGTACATGACTTGAGATAAGTGCCCTCTCACCCATTCTTTTTTTTTCTATGTGCATGCCGAAAAACGAAATATTTAAGAAACATTTGCCAGTTTTCTGACTTCTAGTACATATCTATGCTGTTCTCTCAGCCCTTAGTGTTAATAGCCCCGAATTTCAGCTAATTAAACAAAGAAGATGCAGTAAAATAGATTTTTGAAACTTGTAGTTTCGGTTTCCACGCCGCCGGCGCCGCCGCCGCCGACGAAAAGTGGCCGTGCGCCGCCGCCGATGATATACCCGGCGTGCGCCGACGACGCCGCCGCCGCGGCCGGCGCTGCCCCGACCCGGTGAGAATAGCGAAAGCTTATTCTGACCCGGTGAAAATAACGAAACGCTATTTTCACCCAACTTGGCTTGGATCTGTGAAACATTTGCGGCTTTTCGTTGGAAGTTTACAACGCCGGTTCAGGCAACCTATGGACGCTTTTTTATGAAGGCATGTTTTTTTTTGCGAGTTTGTGATCGGCGCGGTGTTCATGTGGTGGGCGCGGACACTGTGATTGTGCTTGTCATTGCCCGGGTGCTTTTTAAACGCGAATAGTTCGATTGTGTTCGCGTTTGGAACTGGTACTGTGGTTCGCCGTCCTTCCTGGTTCGCCTGAGCTTGCGTGATCACTACCACGGCCGCTGCATCTACGATAGTAAAACTTGTTGGGCTAGTTGGTGCATGTTACAAGAAAATTCGACGACGCAAACCAACGAGAAGAGAAGGCGAAAGGACAGCGTCAACCAAAACGCTGTTGTTTGCTCCGCGGCTTTATGAAAGTACTTCAGTTTTTGATGAGCCGCGGAGAAAACAACAGTTTTGGTTGACGCTCTTTCCTTTCGCCTTCTCTTCTCGTTGTCGAATTTTCTTGCATCTACGATGTCTAGGACTTTCGCGAACCTATTTCAGTGCTCTTTGAGATCCGTGATATTCATTTTCATGTGGTGCGTGTGCGGTGGTAACATTGTGGTAGTCCGTACGTGGTGCTAGTTTTGCTGTGCGCGTTTCTAGAGAAGTTAGTTTTGCGGTTTGCGCGGCCGTTCTTACTCGTTCGGCAACCTGCTCTGGTTTTTGCGCTATTTGTTCGATCGAACTCGCCGTGGTTGAGCTGTTAAATGCACGGTACTTAAACCACTTCGTCGTTTAGAAAAACCGCTGGCCATCCCCGATTTCGTAGTATGGGCATGATACGATGTAATTTCGATGGCGATCGAGTCCAAGTTTCATGATCGCGATTTACTTAATTGTGCTAGATGTGGAGTCAATTACGGCCCAGAAATTTGATTTCGGTAGAAAGTGCCCATGTGACACACGTATTAGTCAGCACATGCTCAAGCCTCCATGGGTGCACGATCGATAGTTCTACGCGAAAATACGTTCGACTTCGCCGCCATCACGTAGTACGCAAGAGCACGCGGCTCGCACCCCATGGGTTCTCTGCACGGAGCAACGTATGGGAGCGGGCTAGTTGGTATTCCATACTTAAAACTGCCCAGCGTTAAAGTAGACACAGCAACGCAGGTGAGACAAGGACTGGCGCTGACATCCAACCAAAACTCATCACAACTCCCAAATATGTTGCCTACACCCAAGATTAAAACAACATGCTTATGTTAGAAACAAATAACCAAGAAGTGAAGCATGAAAGTACAGTGAGACCATAAAAAAAAGAGAGGCACGGTACATGCCAATAATGCCAGGTAACAGTTCTTTACAGATAAAAATATTGAAGGTTCCTGGTGCCATCATGAGGGTGAGCCACAAGAACTCATGTTTTCTTGAACAGGGGCTGGCAACCATATTTCTAATTATGAGAAGTCAAAGAAACGTCCCTACCCACATTTTTAAGTTTTTGCCGATGTTCCTGTAACCATATACATTTAGGAACCTTCCTGCTTGACCAATGCACCGAACGAGCCATCTCAGTTATATAAATCCGACTGGTGGGCTAGTTGGTACTGCATTTCTTATGTTTCAGCGCAAGGAGACACGAACACGAG
This sequence comes from Rhipicephalus appendiculatus, assembly GCA_030522465.1. Lineage (NCBI taxonomy): Eukaryota > Metazoa > Arthropoda > Arachnida > Ixodida > Ixodidae > Rhipicephalus > Rhipicephalus appendiculatus. The sequence goes on from JALIZH010026105.1 coordinate 31,470, forward strand.
AGAGAAGACACGAGGACACGGCGCTGTGTCCTCGTGTCTTCTCTCTCGTGTTCGTGTCTCCTTGCGCTGAAACATAAGAAACTCAGTTATATGTGTTCGAACTAGTGCTGTCGAAAGACCTTCAAGCCATTGCAAAGTTATGCACCGTAAGAAGGTTTGTTGACTGCAATAGGCATTGTTTACAGCAGGGGTCTCAAACACCCATCAAGTACCAGGTCGCAAATGCAAGTTTAGTCCCGCGGGGGGCTGGGACAGCAAAAAGTTCAAAATCGGGTGGGAGGGGGGGGGGGTTTGAACAGAAGTTGAAAAAAGGCCTTTCCCATATCTCATATGGATCATTTCTGACATGTATTTGGCATGATGATTGAAAAACGTATCTATACCGATCTCCACAATGACTAAAATCTGGACTCAAGTGTAGAGTTTTTGTTCTGCGGTTGTTTCAACAAAAGGTGACCACATGGAGTACCTTAAAAAGAATGCGAAAAATCCTTAAGACCAGTCACGTCTAAACTTGCATGAACAGGTCACATCTGAATCTGCACGCCCCCACTGTAGCGGGCCACATCGAGGACTCGTGCAGCTCTTGTCGCAGCACCATGCGACTTCCCTGCTACCCCAATATATTGTCCCATACAACTTCAGAAGGCAGTAGAGGACCGGCCCAGATGCCTGAAGCATGACTGCTGATATCCTCCTCTGCTAAAGAAATAGTCCCGCTCATGAGTCGGGTGGCAGAGTCACCGGCCATCCTCTTACTTAAGGGATGGCTAGCATGTTAGTACAATAAAAGCAGGTGTTATGGTGCGATACATGTTGTCATGGTGGGATACAGAATGGTGTCAATCATTCGCTCGAACGTTGCGGGAGCATTGCAGAGGCCGAAGGTCATTACAGTATGCACAATATCCAGAAATGTGGTATTACATGTCAAGGCAACAGCATGGTGGGGCAGGTCATCCTAGTCTCTGGCAGCTCAAAAAATAAATGGCGCTTGAAGTGTTATGGTTCATGTTAGAGGACAGGTAATTTGCAGTTGATGGCTGGTGTGCTGTGACATGCGTGCATCATGTAAGGTGGGCAATTTTGTGAGCTGTATAAAAAAAATTGTGAGAAAGAAAGAGTGTGTGAACACAACGACGAAAAGCACGATGACAAGCTAGATTCTCCCTTTAAGAAAGAAATTACATCAGCCAAAGTGCATGAGCGTTGATTCAGGCTCATACCCTTGTGCCTTTGAGGAGGAAATCCCACTAAGTTCTAACGTTGCATGCAATATAGTAATGTTAGCCCCACCTTACCTCTGGCCACCATATTTCTATGAAGAGTATTAGCCTACCAACAGCAAAAAAAATGGGTGGCTGATAGTTGCATGCATGACTTTCCAGCAAAAAAAAAGGGTGTCATTAAATTGCACACGTGACATTTTGTTCCACATGTGTGCCTCCTGTTGAGTAGCTGGAGAGTCTCAGTGCTGCGTGCTTGGCCCATTTCTACTTCTATTTGCTTTGCACGAGAGTGCTTAATATATGAAATCAATGTCTTATGACAACTCAATTATGAAAGCTGAATTACCACATGTACTGAACTGAAAGTGAAAGATACGCCTTAATTTTATCGTGCTTCACATCGCTGCACGTAGCAAGAGGAGGTGCATTGGCATTTAAAATATGACTGACACTGTATGTTATTGCAGATAGGTTTATTGTCGTCTACTCCATGAAGAGGACCTCAATGCACCTAAAAAGCACTCATACATTTAAAGCCTAACATGCTGGGTGCCTTGTCTGAAATTACATTCTTGGTATGTCAAAGGTGCTAAGAAAGCATGTGTTCCTGGAAAACAACCACCAAGTGGCTTGTAACGAGCCGGCCTTCAATGTGTCTTATTCCAATATTTGTTTACCATGCTGCACAAATTGCTGACACACCAACACTCTGGCATTCTTGCTCAACGAGTTTGTAGATACAATAAATTTTGTAATTCGTTCACAGTACGTATGAAAAAAAGTTGGTTTCCTCGATCTCTTACCTGTCAGCTTCAAAATAGAATGTGACATTCTTGTGTGCCTTAAAATAAACTGATATTCATACCTTTTATTTCCTGTGTGGTTTTGTTGTTGCCATGGGTGCATGCGCAGTGCATGTACAGTTCTTGCCATGTTTTATGCAACACAGCAAGGAAAAACTAACTTTCTTCAGTTCTGTAAAAGTACGATGAAACAAGCCCTGGAGGGATTACGGCTTAGGTGACAAATTGCTAGCGGGGTTTTTTTTCCACGTTGAGCAGAATTATGTGGTTGCATCAACAGAGAAACAGATAAAAGCCAGCACCAAGGTGAGACACAATACTGCATTTATGCCAATTATTTCCTATTGTTTTGACTAATCTCTCCAATAATTTTTTAGCACGTGTCTTCGCTGAGCATCTTCTGATGCACAATAGGGCCAAAATACCCTGCGTCTTTGTCTTCAGTCAAGCTCTTTTTTGTAGCCCTGCCTGCTCTACGAAAATAATAGATTGGGCTTTGCTGCATTTACATGCACTGAATTAAGCCATGCAGTTTCTTTGTGAGGAAGAAATCGAACAGCACCATAAAGAAAAAAATGAGGTTAAAATGACAGACACAATATACATGTCTGTTGCCTTCTATTTCATCAACAGCACTGTTTGATTCCCTCCTCAGGAGTACACCTGCAGTGTGTGCTACCAAGCACAGTCCAGACAAGTGCTCCTCACGAACTGTGGGAGTTATTCGTTTCGGAGTCAAGTATAAGAGCAGGTGCACTACATCTGAAAAGTATGGTTTCTATAATTGAAAGAAAACTTGAGATACCACTCTTGCCAGAAAGTTAAATGCATGTCAACAGTTCTAAAACTGAAGAGAAAGGACAAAAGTTTTGCAGCACTAGCTATTTCATGAAAAACTTTTAATATGTATCTGAGAGAAACGGACTTGCAGGAACTGCAAGATTAGT
>JALIZH010026106.1:0-40437 GCA_030522465.1 Rhipicephalus appendiculatus
AGGCCATATACCCAAATTTCCGCACCATATACGCACGTCCACAGTGTGGTTGGCTGATATGAGCATCGTTCGCTGCGCTATTACCGTGGGCCTGCCGCATATGGATGGCGCCTACCACGTGCACGCTCACGCTCGCAATTACACTGAAAGTAAGCGCTTCTTGCCCCGTGCGTTTGCGCGCGCTTTTTTGTTTTCCCATAATGACAGTAAGCCGTGTGTTCGAAGAAAATCAAGAAAAGTGCTCTCAAAACCATGACGCGCGCTCAGAAAGGGACGCGTCTTCTTACCCCCTTGTCATTCCCCTCCTTGCATAGCTTTCAGTGCGCTGCTGGCATGAGAGGAGAGAGCAAGCGCTTGAAGCACGCCACAAACACCGTGTAACTCCGCTCATACTTGGTGGATTCTAAAAATTTTTGCGGCATGTGATCTGGGCGAATTGTCTTGCGCTAATAGTGAGACTATTCTGTTGTAACTCAGAAAATTGTTGCAGGGCCCCCTTTAAGAATTAGGAGTAGGCATGTGTGAATGTAACTTTTTTGGTTGGAAGTGAAGTGGGAGCAATGTTCAATAGTAGCAAGATTTGCATAGCAGCAGGGTGCAGGTTATTGGCAGGTGAAATATGTTACATTTTAAAATTTGCTATACTTAGCATATATCCTTAGCCTCTGTAACAAGATTTTAAACGTAAAAAAGTAATTAATAGAGGTGAAGGTAATATATACATTTAAACTTGACATGAGGCTTCACGGCCCTGTGGATTTTCCCTGGGTAGGTCGTTTCACAGCGCAGCACCATCACGCTGCAGCTAAACCACTTTTACAGGGGGTTAAATGCAGTCCATTCGTTTATTTCGATTACTTCGAAACTTCAAATGATATGAATTCGTGTCGAAGCGAACTTGAATACTTCAACATTCGTTCGAATATTTGAAGTACTCAAATATTCGCCCATGCCTACTACTAAGCCATCTGGTGTACTGGCTACCATATTTTTTCTGACCTTACATTTCGATTGGCAGTTGACGAATGTGACAGAAATAAAAGATTGTTTTTGTGCAGTAATAAATGAATGCAGCCTTGAGTATTGCTTGAACAGCGCTGTGAAAGTGCGAGTATATTCCACATTTGACATACGTTGCGGGCTTTTTGTTTTTTCTCGGAAAAAACAGCGAGACAAACTTCAGCAGGAAATAAACGCTTGATTCCGAGGTTATTTGATGTGGCCTACAACTTTCTAATTGGCACGTTAGCGATTCAGCCAACATTCCAAAAGCTTACCAATCAGAAATAATTAGTTCTTATCTAGCTACGAAAATAAAGATACTGGTTGTAAGTGCATGCACGACTACCACTAATGTGCGGTTGGTACTATATATTCTAGCGCTCTTGACTTTTTAAAAAGATCTTGGTCAGTGTTAGCTGCGACAGTCTATATACATATAAGCTGTAAAAACTTTTGGGGTTTGGCCCTCTCTGCCCCGGCTATGTTTATGATTAAGGGCATTATTTCCATAGAGTTACACAATACTAACTAGAGGGAACTCTGGCACTGCGATCGTTCAGCCACCATGGGAATGATGGGTAGTACACTGATTTGCCTAGTCTTCGTGCTTGCGGCTTCGAACGCACTGATGGCTTCCTTTATTGTTGTGTTTTGGCATTTGTTTCGGATAAAAGAAGAGATCGTTGTGAACTTCATCAGCCAATTTGAATTGGTGAGCCTAAAAAGGTTACAATGGTTAACTGGAACTGCTAAACATTTGCTGAACGTCAGCTTGTGACACATCGGCTCCAAGCCACACAAAGCCAAACGGAGCTGAGAGAACGAAACTTGGACAAATCCTTGTGCTGCCCATCATTCCCATGCTGGCTGAAGCGCCATGCGTTGTAGATCCCATAGACACTAGCCCCCAGAGTTCCCACTAGTAAATATTGTAGGAAACTCTATGATTATTTCATAGAAGCGTACAATGCATCAATTTTGTGCTCTTTTAATGTGTCATTAGATGCAACTTACACAATTGGGATATGTCACATATGATTTCATATCTAGTACAATCAAACATGGAGGTTTATGGTTAGATGGGCATTCCTCTGATGTTTTTCTCTTCCATTTCAGGTGGAGAGTTTGACTCCACAGTTGGTGAATGCTGGCCGTATACGGATGACCTACCCGGACAACAAGGTATCAGTGCGGAGTTCGTTTATATTAGCGGTATTATGTTTAAAATATTATAGGTTATTTGTAATTACTAAGTTTCATTACTAAGCAGCTATCCTTGGCAAAAGAACGTCTGCTGGAATGGAGTAAATGTACAAATACTTTGATTGGTACCGACGTCCACTGCCAAATAAATGTTTTAGCAACAGCGAGAGTTTTAATACAAGTCAAGTTCAACAGTACACGACTACAGATGGTGCATGGCAGACCAGCTTGGTCTGGCTCGCGTCGTAGCCAAAGCCGCTATGAATATTGTCGCATTTTCATCTTTGTGTGCGATTATTGCAACGAGAGGGTCAAGCAGTAGTGATAGTAAGAAAAGGTCGCAGCTTACGATTGTTGGTGGCCAGTTCTGAAGTGTCGTCAGCTACAAATAACTTTTAAACCGAGTTAGTGAGCTGTGATTGTGCTGCCCTGGCTGCTGGTCACTGTTAGTCTGCTGGAGTATGCTACAGTTTAGTATAGTGACCAATCCTAAGTCACTGAATGGTGAGCAGCGCATGGCGGGCATCTGTGCTGCAAACGGGGCCCCCCTTTACTCTTGTGCATTTAAGCGTCACTTCAAGGAACACGCAAGGGAATAGCCATTCTTCTCATAATAGTAAATTACACTTTCGCAATACCAAAATTGCCACACTTGCCACGAGAAGACTCTTGGTAAGCGAAGAAACACAAAAAAAGAAAATGTGAGTGGCGACACCTTGAATTTCCCACAGCTAACACTGTGATGTAATTCATTTTGAAGGTGTCTACTGAGGCTTACATAGTTCCTAATTGGCAAAAATGAACTGCATCATCCTCTGAGGAGCCAGAGACTTAGCGTACCAATTTTCATGAACTTTCACTCGGCCAGTGCGGCCAAAATACGAAAAAAACTCTTCGAAATTCTTGTCGTCGCACGCGAAGATTTCGCGTGAAATTTAAAAATGAAACTTTGACCTTAATTTTCTGTTTTATTAATAAACCTACGATGTGGAGATTAGCAATAGTAAAGTGCTTAGGGTATAATATATCAGTCTAAACTGATTAAATGTTTTTTTTCTTTAGTGTCCCTTTAATTTTTGCTCAATCATTTGGCTCATTCGTTTCCAGACACCGCTGCCAATGGGTCTGTTTGTGTCGATTTGGCACCAGTTATCAACATAAAGGAACAGGCTCTTTCTGTGAAACACGAATTGCCGATTATGTTTCCTAGCACCATCTTTGAAGCCTACTACTCAAACCTTCATTATAACAAAGTTGCATTTTACACGAAACTAAGTTCATTGTAGCCAAAAATTCATTATAAAGGTGTATTCCCAACACTGTGTCTATTGCAAGACTATTCTTCATTTACTTCGTTATAACCGATATTTCGTTATATCCGGGTTCATTATATCGAGGTTTAGTATACAAGTTGCCGAGTAAATTGCATAGAAAGTTCCATAGATACTTGCGTAGTAGCTTCGTTGCTGAACATCAACAAACAAGGAGTTCATTGTTCTACAACAACAAAGTCAATGTTTCATGTTGGAATGACCACTGAATGCACTTGTGGTGTTCCAGGCTGCGGACGAGCACTTTGAGAACCTGCACAAGCAGTACTCGGAGAGCATGATGCACATGCGGAACCTGGCTGATGAGGCCACCGACACTGCGAGCTTCGTCAAGGTCACCGGTGAGTTGGACTGCTCAAGTTATCGAGACGTTGGCACTTTCAGTTGAATGCCTCTACAACAAACGCTGAATATTGGGACAGAGACACCAGTTCTCAAGTATACACGCTAAACAGTTAAACGTCAGATAAATGCACTTTCAGTTGTGCAATAAAAGCACCTCTCTTTGAACCATTAATTGTACTGCGGTTTCAGTGCATGAAACCCCCGGAACTCAAAAATCACAATGTCTCTTATGCATTCATCTAAGATGACTCGAAGGTGAAAGCCATCTTTTTTTTTCTTCTCAGTTGAAGTATTGATCCTGCCCTGGCACCCACCGAAAGCTTTCCACACCTAGTGTGTTTTACACTGCCTCCAGGATCGGAGGCAATACAAGCTTTCTGCATCCCAACTAGTTTAGCACTGCTTCCATGATCAGCCCACCTTAGACCAAACAACGATGTCATCATGTGATGCCCTCTTAACGTCATGACGATGTCATAAATTTTGGCGATCTGTGACGTCATGATGATGTCATGTAGGGACGTCATCACGAGATGATGATTTTTTGCATCACTCGTGTTGGTGCTACTGATGCGGGATGCCGGTCAATTTTTGTGTTTGACGGGGCATCTAAGGCTCTCTCCTCAATATACTTTTCGACGTACGCAGAGGACATGATCCTGAAGCACACCGAGCTCTGCGAGGACGCCATGGCCCGTCAGCTTCCTCAACAGATGGTGGACAACACGTCCAGCATTGCCCGGCTCGCCAACCGTGTCCTTATGGTCGCCAAGCAGGAGTCGGACAACTCCGAGGACCCCATCTTCATTGGCCGTGTCAACCAGGCCGCCGACAGCCTCCAAGGCAGTGAGTGCACGAACTTGCGTTGGCAATGCGAATGTTGAGTACCGTGTTTACTCGACCATAATGCAACTGGAACTGTAACATCAGGAACGACTTTCCAGTCGCTTGAAATTTTGTGAGTAAAGGCGGGGGGAATAATAGGAGATGTATGAAAAAATAAGTTGTAGAAGTAATTACAGTTTCAAAACGAGTTCATGCTTCATTGTTGTTTCTGGTGAAGCTTTCCTTGTGTGGCGTTCTTGGGCATTCACTTGCAGAGACATTTGCAAGATATCACATGAGTTGGCTTGGAACTTTGTCGCGGATTCAGGTGGTTGCGGATGATAGAATCATACAAGGCTCGGTTAACGGCACAACACATTTACCAAAGGCAAATGCACGGCACTCAAAAAATGTAAAGATGTGAAACAAGAAACAGAATCACTGCAAACTCAAACAAACCACAAATTATACCACTGCTAACTGGACTGTCCTAATCCTGGGATAGTTCTGCTATTCTCGACATCTAACAGCTGATGTGTTGGGCCACTCTTACTTGGACGTCTGTTACAGATGTTTCTAGCCCAAATCCGTGATCGGAGTCGTTGCGTCCCTGTCGGTGATCTCGACGCTCTCGACAAATGTTGCCTTCCTTGCCGCTACCGAATAGTGGCCCGTCGTTGTCATTGCATGACGTCATCGCTGATGTGGCAGAAGCCTCAGAAATTACACCTAGCGGCAGTCACTGGTACCCAGTGCTAAGAACTGATGTGGCCCACCAGGGACTGTCTTCGGTGGCTTGCTTCAAAGAGGGCTTGCGCGGGTCGAGGTCTCCGTCCACCTCTTGGGACGCCCGCGTCACACGCTGGTGGTGTACTCCTGCCGCTCCCGTCGCCAGTGCGTTTGCTGGTGTTGCAACCTTCTTGTGCCTAGCCCCTTGTAGACAATGCCAGCACGTCGTTGCTTGCCACCCGATCACAGCTTGGGTCACGCGCGTACGGCCTCTCCACGTTACGGGGCGCGTGCTCCCGTTTCAAACTTTGTCTGCGCCCCATCGTCATCTTCCTTCTTTCATCCTATGACTCAGTTCACACGCCTGGCGCTTCTAGTGTGTGATCCAAGTGTGTGCTCGTGCCTATTTGAAACTTCTTCGCCGTCTTTCTGCCTTCGAAGGATTTCGAACAGACTCGTGACAAACTTCGACCACGATAGTCGTTCTTTCTTCAGCTAAATGAAGCCCGCCCCCCTTCCCCTGCCTACCTTTGCGCAGTGTCAAGAGTGCTTGGCCTTGTGCATAGATGGTATTTGTGCTGAAATTGGCTGAGTCTTGTAAAAATGAAACTGTGTCTGAAAGTGGTAGTTTTGTAACAAACTTGTTTTCCAAATGTAGAGCTTGTTTTAGACTAAGCACTTCCTAAAAAACAGCTCACTTATTTCATTTTGGAGGCTGTACCAAGCCACGACAAGGTCTAAAGAGCCCCTGCGAGTAGCCCCGCATTTAAAGGGCCCCACAACACTTCATCAAGTAATCATCAGAGCACCTCAGAATCAGAGTTTATTGCGTCACAAATTGACTGCCACAAACATTTTTCAAATTCGTCATGAACAAGTGTAGTTCCAGGGATTTGTCACATGCGTCAAGTGCCTTTTCTCTCCTTTTGTACCTATGAGTCTGCTGAAAGCTATGCAGGAGGGAATGATGAACGGGCAAGGAACTATGTCAATGCACATCGTGACCTTGAGTGCTTTCACTTCGTTTTTTTGTTTGAACGCATCGGCTCACTTTCCGTGCGGTCATGAATGCACCAATGTCGCTACTGTGTAACGCAGTACAAACTATACGAGCGCGGCACTGGCACATGGTGGCACCGTGTGGCGGCTGCGGTAACTATGAAGCACACGAATGCTCAAATCGGTGAATGCCTGTGTCATCCCCCTCCAATGGCGTAGTAGGGCCCACCGTTGGCGTAATTTGCTGAGAGAAGAGGGAGTGGTTTTTAGCTGTATTTGAAATGTGGTTGTAAATTCCAGGCCTTGTGCTGTGCTGTAATGTTTGGCTCGCATGTTCACTGGAGCCTTGACTACCGATCGGCAGCTTCTGACAAAGTTCAAGAAGTGTTACAAGACCCCTTTAGCCAGATTCTCCCGCTATTTCTGCCATATGCAAATCGTTGACTCGACGTTTAGCTGCAGAGCTGGGATAGAGCTTCCCACTCCTGGTCTCTGAAAGCCAGCGTCATACGTGTTCTGTTTTTTACTGCTTATGTTTAAGGGGGCGAAGCTCCCTTAGGGGCATAGGCTAGTCCGGCGTCCTGTGTCGTTGTCGTAGTAGCCACCATGACGATGACGATGACGCTGCCATCACGGCACAGCACATGAAATGTACCCACTATGCGTCATAACGATAACGCTGATGACGATGACGATCGCGATGCCATACAACACATGGCATTGCGATATGGTCTCACATGCATATCGTTTGACCACATGCAACCGACCACCATCCGAGGAACCTGCATCGATCTCGTCTTTGCAAACGAATAACATATAAATTTCTTGTATATATACACACAATGTTTGTCACGTGAGTCTTTGATGATGTACTGGGCAAGATTCCCGAAAGATTCACGGTTTTTACCGATGAATCTCCGGTGCTTCGCCCACTCATCATCATTCACTCCGTGGATATGCGTGGATTTTTTTGCCTCCCCCCCCCTTCCCATGTAATGGCACTAGGGTGATGTAGGTAATCTGTAAATAAATAAAGAAAGAAACATTGCTTCACCGTGGTCTCATGAATAAAAGGAATCGAAGTGCAAAAGGCAGGAGGAGGCAACTTCACTGCTACTGAAAAAAATAGTGCCAATTCTACAATGAGCAAGTTTTAACTTCATTCGGCTCGCTTGAGTTGGACTTAAATGTAAACGTATGTGTTACCAATGTAGCTATAAAGAGCATAGGTTTTAAAATGTTTGATCTAAAACTATTCATTTTGCCACAATTCAAATGAAATGCGAGGGTTGACATCAAATAATGAAAGGAATGAAAAAAGTGTGGGTTGCAGTCAAACAATTACTGCACTGACGAATGACCGTTTCTTTTTTTTTCAGTCTTTTTTTTTTTTTCATGCAGTGCAGTTTGCGCGACTCTGTCTTTATGTACTTGTGGTGACCTTTTCAGCTGTGACGCCCATGATCCAGAATGCCAAGCAGGTGGCCACCCGCATCTCTGACCCAGTGGCCCAGTCTCGCTGGAGGGAGTCCAACAAAGCGGTCAGTAGGTTTAACTACAATGTGCTTGCTTGCATGTTTGTTGCAGCTATGGCTCTTTCCACAGCTGCTACCACATTTCCTTTAAAAAGTATACCGTATTTACTCGCATAATTTGCACCCTCGCATTATTTGCGCACCCCCTAATATTTAGCCAGCTTTAATTAAAAAAAATATTTATTTGCATATTTTGCGCTCCCCGACCAGCCCGAGAGAGCTCGCCGCGCGCACGAAGAGACTTTGGACTTTTGGATGCTTTGGCCGAGCGCGTGCCTCGCCGAGCAGGCGAGCGCAGTCGTGAATGAAACGTGCTGCGAGTGCAAAATCCCATCTTCCGAGTACTTCCCCCGAACTACGGCTACGCGTCACGGCACGGGCAATTTTCTGCATCGGAGGCGTGCGAGGGCCTGTCGCGCAAACTGTTCCCCTCGTTCTCGGCGATCGCGCCGCAGCGCACGCTTGTTTGATTTCGGAAGTTTAGGTTTCGCCATCCGTCCGTTGCGTTTTTACTGTTCCCTTGCGATGGGCTACAATAATTATATATACAGAAAAATTCAAGCTCGCTGTTATGAAGTTTGCCGAAAAAACGGGAAGCGTGCCGCCGCCAAGCACTTCGGCGTGAAGTTCTTCAGTGTGTGACGGTCGGTACGGGAGAAAGCAGAAGAGTGCGCGCCTGCTAATACAAGTTTCCTGCCGTTGAAGAAGGCCTTTGCAGTTATGTGCGAAAGCTTAGCTCCTCCGATATCGCTGTGTCGTGGGACCTGGTTTCTCCCAGCATTGTCGAGAAGAGCTTCAAGAAAATGGGGCATTCAAACGTGCTCGACGGAACCGAGGACGACACGCTTTGGGAGGGCGGTGATAGTGGCCGCGGCGATGATTCCCAATCGGACCTCGCGACCAGTGATTCCTACTAGACCCCGCGCGGGAATGGTTTTGGCTGGTTAAATTACGTGCTAATGCTATTAAATAAACAAGTACACTTCGTTTGAGTGCCAATTTATTTCCTTTTTTTTTTTTTTTTAATGTATATAATTGCACATTATTTCGAATGTAATTTGCCCACCCCCTTTTCGGAGCTCCAAAATCGCGAAAAAAAGTGCGCCGAATTATGCGAGTAAATAAGGTATATTTTACAATCGAGCAGATGCAGTGCAAAAATGTGCTGTGTACATCAAGACCTGTATTTAAGATCATAGCCACACACTTTACGTGCTGCACTTGGTAAAAAAAAAAGACTTGTTCAATGTTCATCAAGGCCTCCCCTAAAAGCTGTCAGCTTTAAAGGACCACTGATGTTAGAATTTTAAGCTGGAAATGCTTGCATTGTTCCGTTCTCTCGCACACATAGGTAGTGCCTTCATATCGAGCATTGGCAGCAAACGTAGCCATAAAGCGTGTTTTAATGTCGTTTTAAGCTAAGTGTGTGCGCTTATTTCAGTTTGTCGCTCAAATAACGCGTGACATTGTCATCAGTAGTGGCTGTTCGGGCTCTCTCCGGTTTTGTCTCACCGGTTTTGCGAGTACTCTTGGCATCAAAGATGGTGAAGTTTGCAGGGCACACGTAGCTCTGCCTGGACTGGCACATTCGATGGGCGGGCTTTGTCCTTGTCCTCCTTCACTCTCTTCTTGAGCTGTTCCGTAGGTGGTTGTGGCTACTTGTGCCATTGGCGTTTCAAGTGGCGTAGCGAGGATTTTTTGTTTTCGGAAGGGGGCACACTCTTGACCATAGCCCGAAGGTCACTGTGGAAAACTGCTGCGCCAAAAGGAATATCTCTGACTCGCCGCGTGAGAACTCGTACCACCATGTGGTTCAGACCTCTCTGGTGGGCTTACTCGCTTAGAGGAAGTGGCGCTTCGGAGACTTCGAGTTGGGGTTGTGCTTACGTCGGCAGTGACCGCCCGCTGGCCACAACACTACAGCGCAGTGTACGAAACCACATGCCCCGTTTCTGACACTTGTATAACTGCAGTAGACGCGACACACTTGCTGTGGTCGTGCCTGGGCCTAAAGCAAGCATGGCTTCGCCAGCTTACAGCAACCGGTCACCGTTCGGTCGCCCTCCCGGACTTACAAGGGTGGATGCAAGGACCAATCCACCGATCCTGATTAGATTTCATGCATGAATTCAACTTATTTGCCTTGTGACGTGCCTCTCATGAAATGTACATATGTTATGTTAAAGGGCAATCTTTCGAATTAAAAAAAAAGCGAGGCTAGCAAAAAAAGGTGTGTTGTTTTATTCCAGGTGTCCTATGGTCCTATAGTAGACAGAAACTTTGTAATGGGTACGTGCCTGGTGTGCCAAGCACCGATCGATTTAAATGTCTGGCTTGCATCGCTGTGTTCATGTGGCAAACTGCACGTTTTCCCGCAGCTCATCAACGCAGTGGGCCAGGTGCGGCAAGCTGTGACGGTGACGCCGGAAGAGGAGCTCCTTCCGCACCTCATGGGACTGCAGGCTAACGGTAATGCCAGAATGAACGCTCGCATTCTGTTCTTTAGTGCGATTCCATGCTTCTATAGCCACTTGAATTGCAGCTTGATGATGGGATTGTTGACTGCGCTCAAAACTTGCAACGTCCCGTGAGTTTTGAGCCACAGAAGTGCTATAGTACGCAGCTGTTGTATGCTTGTTTTAAAATTTAAAGTACTAAATGCCATACTCTTGTGATGTGTTACGGCATCGCTGCACGATGTTTAGGCAAATGTTGTATTTCTGTGCATTTTATTTGTCTACTGTGCCATGACGTGGCAGTGCAGTTTTGGAACACCTTTTATTACTAGTTATGTTCTCTGTTTCCTGCACTTTCATTTAGTCTTTAGGTCTTTAAATGTGAATTTTTGCTTATTGCTGTTTTGTTTCTACTGAAACTTTTGTGATGCTGCGCGATCTCCAGTTTCTGCGATGACAGAATAATGCTGCTAGTGTTGAGATCATTGGAGTAGAGTTTGTTTGTGCTTTATTTCAGGACTGTGTCCTACTACTACTGTGTTGGTATTGACACAAGGTCGAAAAAAAAGCATTGCTCAGGACAGGCAGCGTTATCGTTTCCCTTACAGTGTACCGCACTACTCGGACCATCTTCCACAAAACTCTGCTCTTATTTGATTCGTATTCTTCCCTTTCGTATCTCGGTGGTCCTCCTTCAGCCAAGCCAACCGTGCGATCTCACGACATCAAGGTTCCCAACTTTAACGAAATGTTTGACGTCAAGATCGAAGTGCCGCCGGCCGAGAAGCGTCCGCCTCCCAAGAGAGGTACAGGCATTCCGCAGGAAATTGGCCCCACCTGCTCGAAAGCGCACCTTAATGCTTGTTTCCATTGGCGGCACGAAGGAGAAAAAAGCTGGTTGGGGATCAACGTGCCTCCTGCCCACCCGTTTGACGTTGCTCGCCTTAACACTCCCAGTGCCTAAACGTGTTTGCGGGCGGCTTTGCATGAACCGAGCGTTTGTGTCCTGGCAGTTTTGGATGTTCCCCCGCTTGTGCAGATTATTTGCGTCTGATCTGAGAGACAAAGTGTGACCTGCTTCCCGAAAGAACATGCGTTACTGTTCGTTGTCCTACATTTACCCTATTGTTACCTTACGTCCCGTTACCACGAATCGCTTCGCTTTCCGAAAGGCATCGCTTTCCTCATAGACCAGAGTGCTGCCTCGTTCGCACTCTCTCTCTCAGGTTGTTGGAGCAGCAGTGACTTGAAAGCATAAACGTATCTTCCCTCGACATGCAGAGAAACCATGCTGGTTTTGGTTTTTGAGCACATTTCCTGCCCTTAATTCAAAGGCTGGTTTTCCAAGCTTCGTCGGCTGCTTCAAATATTCTGATACTACATCTCAAGTGAACCATTTATGCCCTAACAGTTGACATGTGATCTCGGTTGGCGTGTGATCCTGGCTGCAAACTGCGCGGTGATGACCGTAACGCCTGCTTTTGATTGCCCTTCGCGTAATCTCACACTTGAGTGTGTTGTTCCCTGCTTTTTTGTTTGGCACCTGCGAGTTCCTCCTAACCGTGGTGCTCAAACACGAAGCTGTAACCTCCCTGATGCTATGCCCCTCGTCGCATCTTAAGCAATTTCTAGTTAATGTTCTTTTGTCATTGTTGTTATCTTTTTTGTGAACGAGATGTTGTGTGCACTACTGTAATACTTCTGTAGCATGGGAGACTTATGTCGCTTTGTAGGCATACAAAGGCATTAGCTTGACAGTGGCAGTGGTAACATAGAACGCCACGGTGACGTATTCTTCTCAATGCAGTGATACCATTGGGTACGTTCCCCTTGAAGATTTGGTACCTTCCCTTCAGGATAGAAAGTCAGATGTACACTGCTCTGCGTTTAAGAAAGGGAACACGCGAGCGCATGGCCTGCACTCTGCGGTGGCTGCCTGCAGCGCCATCAACAGACAGCTAAAGAAAGCAGGTTCGCTTTTGGCGTCATCTATTGGCCAGACAAAATGATGAATCAGGGCTGGTGGATAAGCACTTCTTGACCACGCCTTCTCTCCACTTGCGCAACGAATGAGGCCTGCAGCGTGTCGATGCTGCCAACAAATCAAGCATGGTGCGCGAGCACGGTTGAAATGGAGAAGCTCTGTCGCTCAGCTTACGCGTGTCTCGCATGTTTTGCATTACTGATACAACATCGATTAAAATGTTTACAAACATTTGAAACATTCCTTTACTTTATTTTTCTTGCATAGCAACATCACCTTTGCTGTGATCACGGCCAGGGTGGTTTGATTGTACATGGCGTTGCAAAATTAATTGCGAATATACAAAAGGACAGAGTACTTTCTGTGGTGACTGACCAGCATTCTGCCTCGAAAAAAACATTTCCCACGGCATTCACTGATACACTTTGGGAAGAGGAAACCACAATAAAAACTTCACCGTACTTAAGCTGAGTGACTGAGATGACATCAAAAATGTACGTGCTTTCTTTAGCTCTCTGTTGATGACGCTGTTGGCAGCCACCACAGAGCGCAGGTCACGCGCTCGCATGTTCCATTTCATAAATGGGGACAGTGTACATGGAACATTTATGACAGTCTTGCATGCTGTCACTGTCAACTTTCGTGAAAAATTGACACTAGTTGGACGAGACTGTAGTTTCACTAGAGGCACTGAAAAGCACCCATTAAGTGAATTTTGAATAAGGGGAGTTGGCATGAAAATCTTAATTGCCGTGCAAAGGTACTGTCATACATGTTAAATGTCAGACTCGACTTAGAGAAAACGTGATACATCTGGCACTTACTCTGGTGAGAGATATCCTACTGATGGCCTCACTGGAGGTGTACTGCACTCCATACATAGCCTTTAGCCGTAGGCTTTAGAGCTGAAAGTTGTCCAAGTTGGTTCTGTGTTAAGTGCATTGTAAGAATTTACAGTTTGAAAACACCAACATCGAAAGCAAGTGGATGCTTCCAGCATCTTTCTTTCTGTCTTAGCATTTTTTCGTCGAAATTTTTATAATGTGTATCTTATACCACCAACAAACCAAGTTGCTCTTTGCTATGTCAGTTCTTTATAACCACTTCCACCCAAAGCATTTTGCAAGTTTAGTGCAAGGTGAAGGTGGTGGGATGAGCTGGTGTTAAGTTTTTTTTTTCTTTTTTTTTGTTGCAAGAAAATGCTTTAGCCAAAGAGCGAGGGCTCGGTTCCCAAGTGAAACACCTTTGGGGCCTCTTTTTTTTTAAGAAATGGTAGTTGAGGGCTAATTGACCAATTTCTGAAGAATGTGCCTACGGAAATGTCTTCTTTTTATATTTAAGAATGCACATAATGTGGGATAGTTGGCACATCACTGGGAAACAAACAATGCTGGAAAATGTGGTTATACAAAACTTTGTCGCGTGTTCTTTTTTTGTGTAGTCCCATTTTCAGCATGGTTTGTTTCATCACAGTAACGCTCTAGCGCTGAAGTACACAAACGCTAAAGTCGGATTCCCTTTGACCCCTTGGTTGGCTTGATCTGTTCCTCATTCAAACAGAGGTGGTGGTGGAACCACCCATTCAGAAGACGACAATTCCCAGGCAGTTGCAGGAACACAGCTACCCAGGTGGGACCGGCCGGAATGGTTTTACTCTCCCAATTCCACGCGGGAATTGGCCTAACCCGATTGCTGAGTGGCTGCCCCAATACCTTTTCTCAACGGCCTTGAGACTGAGTTTCCCTCAAGCGTGCCACTTGCTTTGTTTTTCGGTCTTGCCAGAGAACTAAAGATCCGACCTCTCGAATGCCCTGGTTTCTGAGTTTGACTTTGGATTGGATTGGGTTTTACGCTCTCTGACCTGGATTTTGCCTGCGTTTGATTCCGAATTTGGTTTTTAACCTTTTTGCGCGTTACGGCGTGTTTTACGGTACCAATTGGGCCATTGAAAATGCCTTGCTGCGGTATACCTTCAGTTCTGATGCTGAAGCCGTTCGTATAAGCATTAAAAATGTTTGATGCTATTTGCAAGCCTGAGTGTGCATGTGCATTCAAGCATGAGAGGAGTCGATGCCTGCTGTTTTATGCATCCGAGCTGAGGCAATAGAAAGTTGCCTTCGTGGCCATTCTCGCTGTGTTTTCGGCGAGTACAGAAAAGCTTGAGTCAGCTTTGTGCTTGGCTTCGATCGTAATGTAGAGACTCTTATCTGCAGCTTGATCGTTGAACTTTGCGCATTGTGTGTTGAATGTACTTGAGATTGTGAATGTTGGAATGTTTAGAATACGAATGCTGGAATGTCTCCGAGTGCCGTCTTTGGTCTTGGAAAGGGAGCTGATATGCATGCAATCACATTTATTGCCTGATTCGCTTTTTTTATGTCTCCTGTTTTTTTCTTTGTGTTGGGTGTACTTTCTTTTCATGATTCCATGAAGATGAAAAAGGTTTAAGCATCAGTCTATTTAATGGCTCTCACTTTTGTGACTACAACAAAATGGTTGCCCTTTCAGAACGAAGGAACACATTTTGTAGCTGTGACTCCACTTACATGCACAGTTGAGTACTGAAATGCATCTTGCAGGGGTCTCACAAATTAGACAACTCCCTATATTATAATTACCAAGTGCTTGGTACCTTCAAAATATGTTGTCATACGGCTGATTTCACTGGTAGAGCCACTTGACTGTATTCTGTAAGTGCACTTGCGTCATTTAAAAGAAACAGCTACGCACTAGGGAGGAGCAATCACTAGGGCATAAACAGTCGAACAGTGGAAACACCGACTCTTTGCCATACTTTGGCGCCATCTTTAAGGACCGATGCAACTTGAAAACTGCTTGTGTAATTAGCACGTTTTACGCTTTGTTTTGTACAAAATTTTTATTCAGGGTTGTGGATTGGCACGTGTTACGACAGGTGGCTTTACTGTAACGTGTACAGTGAAGGGATCCGTGCCTCAACATTGATAGCAATGTGTTGACTTGATCGTACCATTAGTCTATTAATTACATGCAAAAACCTTATTTCCGGTGTCTTACGTGGTCGTTACATTGCTAAAAACAAGCCATCTCATTTCTGAGGTTAATTGTCCCTCTTTGCATTTGCGCTGCTTCTAATAAAGGAGTTCTTCAGTAATAATATTTGATGTGATGAGCCTGCGCTAAAAAATGAAGGATAAAAATAACTCATTATCCTAATGAGCACATTGGTGCCACGCTGAGGCCTTTGCCTTTTTCTCTCCTTCTTACATTTCCACCATCAATTTTCCTCAGTTTACCCTTTTTATCGTGTGTTAAGCTGGCTCTCATTTCAGCGTAGTTATCTTATGGTTAAAGTGCACACACCGCTCATGACTTCATCTGCCATGTTTTCTGATTTAAAAGGACTTTTTGAGGGTCTAGGATATTGATTGATTTACTTTAGCGCCAGAAAAACGCTGTGTGCTGCGTGTTTTTCTGGCGCTAAGTAAATCTCGTCAATGTTTTCTGATATTTTTAAAGTTTGGAGGGATGTCATAACTCACAATTGCAGATACGTTATGTATCCGTTCCGGGCACCTGCTTAGGTGTGCAGCAAGGAAACTGCCCCCCTCAATCTCATGTTCTCTTCAGTGGGAGCAAAATAAGTGCATTGTGGAAAAGTCAAGGGTTTAATCAACTAAGATTAACTACCAAGTCCATCAGGAAGAAATGTCTATTGGAGCTGAACAAACTTATTTGTATTGTAGCTTCAAAACGTGCACACGTAGCAAACTACACCGAAATCTCAGTTCTTGCTCGGATTGCTCGGTTTTAAGCGTATTTGATTGCATATTGCAGATTTTGAGGTCCTAGAATTTTTACCTCTACCTTTGTATTTAATGGACACGGAACACTCCACTCTGTTACTGTCTCCAGCAGCTTGTGGATGAGTGGTAACATTGCTAATGACATTGTTAACTGTCTCCACTTTTAGAGAAAGCAGGGTTGGTGATAAGAGTAGCTTTATTACTAGCGCATACTCCGAGATACTTCTGGATTGAAGAAAAGACGTTGCTGCACACTACGAGAAGGACACACTGCTTTATTGCTTTGAGTGTGTAAATTTTTTTGCGATAGCAGAGTATTATGTTGAATGAGTTGGTCCATAGGTTAACAAGGTAATGTGTGGGCAGTGTGAACGATAAACTTTAGGGACAGAAAAGGAAGAAGACTGAAAGAGTGCCAGACTTTTGACTCAGTTTTGGAACTCAGTGGCACTTTACATGCTTTCAGCTTCCCCGTCTTCGTGCTAAACGATGAGAAAAGTGAAGCAATTATTGCTAGATTTCTTGGAAAGAGCTGCTACCGATATTGTTAAATGCTCTACTTCAACAAAGGAAAATACCTGTTAGGGCCTTAAGGACCATTTGAGCGAAAATGTCAGCACTGATGACCTGTGTCGTTTTGACGCAATCCAGAGGAGGCCCCGCCACGACCCCCACTGCCAGGCTCTGGAGACAGGGCCCCACCGAGGCCGCCACCACCGTGTGAAACCGACGATGAGTTTGAAGAGCGCTTCCCGCCTCCTCAGCCAAACCAGCCAATCATGGTGAGCCATGCACACTGATGCCAACGTATGGTAACCTTACCACTGTGTTGGGACATCACTTGTGTGGCAACTCTGGTCATTTCTATGCATTAGCTTGCACTATGCTGCATATGGCTTGTATGACTTCCAACCAGCATCGTAGCCCTTTAAATAGTCATTGTTTGGTGTGTTTATGTTCAAGAGCTGACTTTAAGATCAGTCTTCATTCCACAGTTGCATGCAGTGCACATAATGTAGCAGTCACAGAATAAAAAGTAGTATAGAAAAACATTCACAATCTATCTATAAAAACAAGATTTTGTCTATTAGCAGGATCAGCTCACCGATACCTCAATCGTGGTACACCTCAGACATGGTGCACCACAAATCGTGGTACACCTCAAACATGGTGCACCACAAACATGGTACTTCACAATTAAGATACGCATGGTCATCCTTTGCTATATGTACCAGTAAAAGTAGAGGATTTTTTCCTGTAGCCCAACTTCAATGTACAATGGTGTGGTCCTCACAAAGAGCAAATATTTCTTTGCATTTCAAGAACTTTCATCTGTTCATCTTTTAAAAAAAGCGCGAAAAAAACTACAACAGACAGGTAGGAAGGAGACAGGACAACGCGCTGCTAGCAACTGAAGCTTTAATCAAAAGCGAAGAACGATATACACACACATTACAAAAAACAAGATAAAGAAAATGACCACCTAGTAGCGCGTCGTCCTGTCTCCTTCCTACCTGTCTGTTGTAGTTTTTTTCGCGTTTTTTTTTAAAGATGAACTTCAACCAACTCGCCCAACTGTCCCTGCTATTTCATCAGTTCATTGAACCATTTTGGTTGCTATCCATCTGCCTGTGACAGGCGCAGTTCTGAAATACACCTCGAGCTCAGCACTCCCCCTGATTTGTCCTCCTTGTATTTCTCCTTTCTTGTGCTAAGTTACAATACCTTCACATTTGTCTGGACATTTTGAATGAACTAGACCAGGGACAAGTGTTACTTGGACGCGAAGCTGGAGCTGCAGTTTACCTAGTGTACTGTGACACTGCTCATGCATCTGATCATTACACAGCTAATCATAAACGATAATCTGACGAATGCACGCCGCACAGATTGCACCACTCTTGTCTCAAGGTGGCGCAGCAGTAGCCTAGCACTAGTGCCGTTGATCACCTGTTTCCATAAGTTGGAGGAATCGGTTCTCCTCGTTTGACACTTGTTGCGCGAGAAA
Source organism: Rhipicephalus appendiculatus (assembly GCA_030522465.1). NCBI lineage: Eukaryota > Metazoa > Arthropoda > Arachnida > Ixodida > Ixodidae > Rhipicephalus > Rhipicephalus appendiculatus. Next base: position 18,203 of record JALIZH010026106.1, read on the forward strand.
GACACACATCGGGAGGTGTGAAGGGCTTGCACAGACGTTGTGTGGGATATTTGAAATGTCGGGAAAGTGCTAAGAAAGCGGAGGAAACTTAAAGACATGTCCTCTGCGAGCTGCAACTGAGTACATGTGTGTCTCTACAGATAGCAGCGCATGGCTTGCACCAGGAAGTCCGTCAGTGGTCGAGCAAGGACAACGAGATCATTGCGGCTGCCAAGAGGATGGCCATCCTGATGGCTCGGCTCAGCCAGCTGGTCAGGTGAGTCTCTAATTTCACCACGTAACAGGGTGACCTTCAGGATGGCGACAGCTCATAGTTTCGTCACAGTGATCGCAGACTCGGCTGTACATCAAGGAACCCATTTTTTTGATAAAAAATTTTCACACAGGGCCTCTAGGGGTGTCTACTTTAGCGGGGAAACATCATTCTGTTTTCCCTTTTTTCCTTACGTTGTCATGTTATGCCATCAGGCTTTGGTTGGAGAGATGAATAACGTCCCTTAAAATTGCGTCTGAACAACTTCTCTGTTGGATTCAGCATTTCGTATAAATTCGCTCTCTGTGAATGAGGCTGTGTAAATTTAGGTTCGCTCTGGCATGTGAAATATCCGATAGTGCACAGCCAGTGCAGCCAGGCCATATAAAAAATTTCGGCTGTCAAGCTACGGCCCCAAGAAGCTTTTGGCCGTGTGTCTTATCAGTTTGTCATGCTGGAATCAAAAGCACATTTCGAAGCTGTTTAAATGCATGTGGGGTCCAAGTCTTCACATGGAGTGAAAGTGAGTAGTGCTTCAAGACTAATGCTTGTGATTTCTTGTATAACTGGTGTTAAGCTTGACTTACTAAATTGTGATTACGTACAGCTTTAAAGCATTGAAAATCAGTGCGCTCCTGTTTTGACGTGCCCCTTCCACTGACCCCTCTTGGCTTCGCCCACTGTAGTCAGCAGCAACCTAAGTATAAACATAAGTTCCGCCTTCAGCGAACACTCTTCCACGCAAAAATAATTTGCAGAGATGTTCCAACCAATTACGTTTGCTCATTTTTGTGAAGTCGAGCACTTCTGTGTGTTGAAGATAGTTGTATTTTCCCATTTAGAGGCATGTTTGGCTCGCTGGTTTGAGACGGAAGACGGAAACACAAACGTCCCAACAAACTTCATCAGGGAAACAACATCAATACGCAGCCAAAAATAATATTGTTGTGAATATATTTCCGAGATATATACAGTGGGAAATAGTTGAACAGTCAATATGGCGGTTGTTTACCAGCCCACGTCGTCCTCCTCTTCATCCCTCACTTCGACATAGTGGTAGCTGCGTACCGCAACGCCGACCCCGGCAGCGAAAGCGCCGACCCGGCGCTTGTTAGAAGGTGTGCGACGAAATGTACGGCTTCAGGCGGGTGGCGTGGACAACGCGTCTGAAGATGCGGAAGACGCAGTGGAGTCGTGAGGCGCTATTTCGTACGTAACGTCAGTCACCTGGCGTACCACAGTGTAGGGGCCCGAGTATTTAGGGGAGAAGCTTTTCGGACAGGCCGACATGGCGAGACGGTGACCACAGGAGGACGAGGTCACCCGGATTAAAGTGGGACGTTCCGGTGGCGGCAGTCGTATGCGTATTTCTGGCGCACTTGCGAGTCGGCGGCGTCGGTGGGCAATCTGACGTGCCTTTTCGGCCGTGGTGATAGCATGACGAGCATACGCTGTCGACAGGTTGGCAGGGCTAGGCACGAGCGTGTCAAAAGGCAAGGTCGGCTCCTCGTCCATAGAGAAGATAAAAGGGAGAATATCCAGCAGTGTCGTGGCGCGAGGTGTTGTACGCAAAAGTAACGAAAGGTAGCGCAGTGTCCCAGTCGCGATGATCGATCGAAACATACATGGAGAGCATGTCAGTGATCGTGCGATTCAAACGCTCCGTGAGGCCGTTTGTCTGAGGATGGTAAGCCGTGGTAAGCTTGTGCTTTGTTGCACAGGAACGAAGTAGGTCATCGATGACCTTAGATAAAAAGTAGCGACCTCGATCTGTGAGAAGCTGGCGAGGAGCGCCGTGGTGCAGAATGACGTCTTGTATCAAGAAGTCGGCGACGTCTGTAGCGCAACTGCTCGGGAGAGGTCTCGTGATGGCAAATCGGGTCGAATAATCTGTTGCGACGGCGATCCATCTGTTTCCTGTGTTAGAAATAGGGAAAGGGCCGAGAAGGTCAAGGCCTACACGAAAGAAAGGCTCGGCAGGTATGTCAATAGGTTGAAGGAGCCCGGCAGGGTGTAGAGCTGGTTTTTTCCGCCGTTGACATGACTGGCAAGAAGCAACGTAACGATGTACGGAGCGGTATAGGCTGGGCCAGAAAAAGCGTCGGCGAACGCGGTCATACGTTCTGGCAGCACCAAGGTGACCGGCCGTCGGTACATCATGTAGTTGCTGCAGTACAGTCGACCGCAGATGAGCGGGTACTACAAGAAGTAGCTCCTGTCCCACGGGGTGCATGTTCCGGCGGTATAAGATGCCGTCTATAATGACGAACATGCGAAGTGAACTGTTCGTCGGGTCGTCATTCAGGCGGTTGATGATATCGCGTAGGGACGCGTCCCGCCGTTGTTCGTCAGCAATGTTGCTGAAAGCGGAGAGCGAGGAAATGCACACGGATGCGTCGTCCGTTGCGAGATCTGGAGCGTCGACGGGGTACCGAGACAGGCAATCGGCGTCTTGGTGCAAACGGCCGGACTTGTAGACCACAGTGTACGTGAATTCCTGGAGACGGAGAGCCCAGCGAGCCAGGCGCCCTGTTGGATCCTTGAGTGTTGACAGCCAGCATAGAGCGTGGTGATCAGTGGTCACGGTGAAATGTCGGCCATATAAATAGGGGCGGAATTTAGCAACCGCCCATACAAGCGCCAGGCATTCACGTTCAGTGATGGAATAATTGCGTTCTGCAGGGGAAAGCAGCCGGCTGGCATATGCAAGAACTCTATCATGGCCGGATTGTCGTTGAGCTAGCACAGCGCCAATCCCGTAGCCGCTAGCGTCAGTGCGGACCTCGGTTGGCGCGGTCGCGTCGAAGTGGGCGAGAATCGGCGGTGTGGTGAGCAACGTAATGAGTCGTGAAAAAGCGGCGGCTTGATCAGGACCCCACAAAAATGGCACGTCCTTCTTCAGAAGATCAGTTAGAGGGCGTGCAATGTCCGCGAAGTTCTCCACAAATCTTCGGAAATATGAGCAAAGGCCCACAAAACTTCGAACGTCTTTGGCGCAAGTTGGTACGGGAAATCGAGAACAGCGCGAACTTTGTCGGGATCGGGGCGGATGCCAGATGAGTCGACGAGATGCCCCAGGATGGCAACTTCGCGGTGCCCGAAGTGGCATTTCGTAGAATTAAGTTGTAGCCCAGCCGCACGAAACACTGAAAGAATGGACGCAAGTCGGTCGAGGTGAGTCTCAAAGGTTGGGGCAAACACAATGACGTCGTCCAGGTAACAAAGGCAGATGGACCACTTAAAGCTGCGCAAAAGTGTGTCCATCATCCGCTTCGAACGTTGCCGGTGCATTGCACAAGCCAAACGGCATAACTCTGAACATAGTGGTAGCTGCGATACCGCAACAATATTTTAGTCATGAACGATGAACTTCTATTTTTCGTTATGCCTAGTATTTATTTTAGCAGAGAGAAATTACTTGAACTTTGTACAAAAGCCTGCTGGTACAACTCTCCTACAGAGGTGATGGACAAGTACACAGTGCTTTTGTGGGTGACTGTTATAGCTACACTTAGGTTGGTGTCGACTACAGTCGACGTCCGATTTCCCGGACCCTCAAGGGACCGCAGAAAACGTCCGGAAAATCGGGCAGTCCGGAAAAACAAATGCACGCGAAAACGCACTTTTTTTATAGGTATTTTTTCTCTGACGGCGAAGGTCACGGCCGGAGTACCGGATTCCCATTACAATTCAGCGAATGCATCGTTTAGGTGGCTCTAAAAGAGCCGTTTATAAAGAAAAATCCGACGTAGCCGGCGCTACCTCATTGGTCAACACTTTGGCTCAATGAAGTCGCTTATTTTCTTTTGCATGGCGTTCCGCTAGCCCGCGATGATGTCTGCCTCAATTTCAGCTAACGTCACGTTGTCTGATCGATCACAGTGTCATCAGTGCTCGCGTCAACTCCGAGCTCGTCGGCTGTGTAGGCGCTGCCTCGTCGTTCTCGGTGTCCGAGTCTTCGGAATTCTCCGTAACTTGAACGATTTTGTCATCGGTCAATTCCGCACAGAGCTCGTGGTCTTCGTCAGCGTCGGCGAAGCCCTCAAAGGTTACCCCGGCTGGAATCGAAACGCCGGCAGCGCGCAGATCGTCGAAGGCAACGTCCGCGAAAACAGTTCCGGAGAGTCTCTTGCGTTACCGCCTCTTGCGTTACGAGGGGGGTTTGTGCACTTTGAAGGCGCGGACGAAGACGAAGGAGCAGTCGGTGCCATCGCTGTCAACGGCGAATGTTAAAGATCGGGACTCGCGAACGCTGAAGATAGCGCCGATAGCGCGCAGCAGCACACAATCTACCGCAGAGCTTGCAAAACAATACGTGAATGAACACCTGATGAACGCGAGGTTTGGCTAAGCTACGGCTGGCAACGGATTGGCGTGTGCTAGATTGTGGCGAGGGTACGGTAGCCGCGGCGCGGTGCGGCTGGCCACACCTGTTCCAGCGGTGCGAGCATAGCCTCCGAGATAGCACGCCGGCGCGCTGTTTCGGAGGCCATCGTGCGAGTATCGGGGGTTTGAGGATACGAGAAAAACAAAATGGCGGCGTTGATGACGACGACTTCGGGGAGTTGGCGGTTAGCGGTAGAAAGTCCGGAAAATCGGACAGCCAAGGCTATAAGCGTCCGAAATTTCGGACTTTTTAATACATTGACTCTATGGGGAACTTGACGGTGCCGCAGATGAGTCCGGGAAATCGGGCATGTCCGGAATTTCGGGCGTCCGAGAAATCGGACATCGACTGTATTGGTTTACTGAGCTAAACTAGCAGTTAAAATCGAAAGCCATCCAGTGGCTATATCTCTGAACCTCAAGAGGGCCTACAGCTTAAACAATACTGGATAGCAATTGCATTCATTGTATCTTTACACACAACGTTCTGACAGCTGCACATTTTCTGGGGATCTGTGGTTTATTGTGCTCTATGCTTGTCTACATGGCAGGGGCGAAGGAGGCACCAAGAAAGACCTGATTGCCTGCGCCAAGCAGATCGCCGAGGCGTCTGAAGAGGTCACTCGTCTGGCCAAGGAGCTCGCTTCGCATGTGCACTGACAAGCGCATGAGGACGGTGAGTAGTGAATGATGCGGTGTCTGTTTCCGATTGTTTGCATGAGGACGGTGAGTAGCGAATGATGCGATGTCTGTTTCCGATTGTTTGTGGCAGTGCTGTCACAGTGTTTGTGAACAAGACCTTTCTGAAGAAATGACTGCTTGTAGTTGAAGATATGTCGAATGTATGAGTAAAAAAAGACAGTTTTGCATATATAATGCAAAGCATGGACAGGAAAGCCCATCTCGTGAACTCCGACACTTTTGGTTGCAGTACTTCAGTTGGCAAACTTTCCCCTTTCTGCAGATTTTTGCAACGTATTTGTAAAAATGTAAGGTTTTGTGTGTGATACGAACCTAAATTTGAAGTAGCCAGGTGAAATTAAAGTTTTAAAAATGTTCACCCACGTTATGACTAAGAAATGCCCGGTTTATTGTTAAGTGGGACCAAAAGAGCAACCTTTTAGGGCCCAAAAATTGGGAATTGGGCATTATAGAGGGGGGTGGGTAGAACCTACAAAAAGGAACACTAGTAACAACATAGTATCAATAGGGAAAATTCCTAGAAAATGTAAGAGACTTAGCGCATGACAGGTGCGCTTTAGTAAACCAAACCAAATGAAAAACAGCCAATACCAATCTTGGTACTAGTTAAGGTACTTACTTACTGTGAAGTATGTAGTCGCTAATGGCAGCCTTGAAATTCATTGTGTCTTCTATGCAGTGAGTGAGGTGATATGCAGGTGACTTGTTTACTCTCAGTTGTTTTAACAGCGGGAAAACGAGAGAAGCTCTGACGTTGGGGGCCCCTGAAGTCCCGCTAGCTTGTCACAGGCTTAATTCCCTGACAAATACAAACCCCCCTTGCTGCAAATGCCAACTCCATACTGAGCCTTGCCTTGTTTTAAGTGCGGAGCACTTTGGGGGTCCAGCTTGTCGTCTATCCATGCAACTTGTGTGGTGTGATCACGCTCGCAGTACAGCGCTCGATACAGGCCGTGACAAAGCTAGCAATGCTCAAAACCGGGTTAAAATGAACGAACAAGGTCTAAAATAAGATAATTCAAAGAAACTAACCAAGAAGTAATTGCAATGACTAACTAAAAATTGCTAAAAAAAAAAGGCTTTAGGAAACTGGCGGCTGACTCCTAGGTCACGCAAGAGTGGCCACCGCCTCACTGAGCAAGCGAATGCCCCTCACCCTGTGCTTCAACGGCACTGGGTCACTTACACCTGGTGGGGGGAAACAACCTGACGAAACTCTCTGCAGACAGCACGTATCTGAACTAGTGTAACAAGCAGGAAATTGACAAAGCACAGCCATAAATAGCGCACATGTCGCACACAGATTTTGTGTATCTGCCTGACAAGATTCTCCTCGTGCTGGGGAAACCCTACATGCTTACCTCAAACATTGGCGTCGTCGACGGTTTGGTAAACAGAGCAGTGGGAACTCTACGAACAGGAATCGCTGCGTGACCGTGCTACACACTACCTCAGGTTCGCAGCAGTGGAGCTGTCATAAGTTTTTTTTTTCTCACTGTAAATCACTTTATTCCTTCATGTTCTGGCGAATTAATTGCCTAGTCTCGCTCTCTCTCTGCAGAACATCCTGCAAGTGTGTGAGCGCATCCCGACGATCGGCACTCAGCTGAGAATACTGTCCACCGTCAAGGCCACCATGCTCGGTGCCCAGGGTGAGTGTCCTCCGTAGGTGCAGCCAGAGCAGGGGCATCCAGGGTTTTCAAACTTCCCAAAATATTAATGCGTTGGCTTTGAAGAGCTTGTTTCGCCGAAATTCCGGTATAGGCATCGGTTTCGGCAGCGTTGGTCGTGGAGCGAAACAACAGCGTTATCCGTGAGTGAAAGTTCGAGATAGATGCAAATAAATAAATACATAATAAAAAGAATATTTCGGTTCAAGTGAGAATCAAACACAGGTCTTCTGCGTGGCAACCAGGCTTGAAACTGCTTTGTAAGAAAACATTATAAGAATGTCATGTAGAGGGAGGAGTCTCCTTAATGTATGTAATTATTGTGTGGCAGAATCGCAGAATTTCACCAGGCATCGAAACATGAGAGTTGCACAACGAGTGGTTGTTTTAAAGCGGCCCATCCATGCACACCCATTGCAAATTGTGCTGCTGCGCAGGTGTGCGTCGCACTTTGCGGATGTGTAGTGGGTATTTCGCCAATTTGCAAGAGGAAGAATTATGGCGTAGAGGGCCTTTCGCAACTTTACTTGGAGTGGGAATTCTGGGATAGTTTGAAAGGGCCACTGTTACGCACACAAATGTTTCTTTCCTTGTGGCACTGTTGAAGGCTATGCATGTGGGGCCTCATTACACTGTCGTGTTCTACACTTGAAGGTGAGGCTCGAGCGTCCTTCAAGTTTTAGTTTGTATGTGTAGAGCAGGTGCATGTCCCAGCTGCCCCAGCAATTCAGTGGAAAAATTCACCGATGGCATTTTCTTCACTTGCCTTCAACCCCAAGTACTGAAGGAAGGTGCCCAGGACAAGTGTCATCATGGAACTGGTAGGGCTTCTGTGCACACATGTGAATGTAGGGAAATTGGTCTGTTGACAGCAGTCTTTAAAGCATTGGTTTCTATTGAATCATTATGGTTGTAAAGGGCAGAAAAATGATCATGCTGAAATTATTTCATGCCTTGGTAATGGAAATACGTTTGCAGTCCCATGTCAAACCATCTCTCATGGTCTGGACGGTACATCTGTGCATTGAAATCTACAGTTCAAGTCTTGTCAATTGAGAATAATGGCTTTCGGCATCTCTTGTTGAGGGTGACGCTTGTTTCCCACAGAGCCCATACCGACGCCCGATGGGAGCGAGATTATCTGCGGTAAAAAAACTCCGCATGTTCTCCTGTTTGGTGCACGGTTTTGCCGTTTGCCCCCCCCTCCACCCAGACTCATTTGTCTGTTCATGGCCCAGTGTGCATTGTTCTGGAGTGTGTGTGTGTGCCTGTGTTTGACAAAGTGTGAAACTAAATGACAATGTTGAAGATGTCACACGACCTGATAGATTAATCATTGCAGACTGTCAAGTAATACAGCGAAGAAATGAAAGGCTGCAAATAAAGACAGCACCATCTTTGCTGCCAAAAGAAATGCTCTTTTTCAACATTCCGACTGCCATTTGACCAGCTGCCTTTAAGTTTACCTTAAAACTCTTTCAGAATGATTTGCAATTGGCTTGTTGAAATCGGGTGCGTGGAACATATTTGCATATTTCAGTCAGAGCATACAAAGTTCTTGGAGGTATTCTCGCCTACCCCAACTGCGGCAGCTTAGTGGCTAAAATGTCGCCCTGCTAAGCTCTGGGACATGGGTTCGATTCCTGGCCATGATGGCTGCATTGCGATGGGGACAAAGTGCAAAAGCGTCCATGGTTGTCAGGGTTGCCTGTAGGCTCTAAGACTTCTTGCCAGAACACACAGTCCTCAAGCACTTCTGGCATGACCGCATTCGACCAGGCAAGTTGGTGACCTTCAACGATTAAGACCTAAACTATACTGTACTAAATTCACCTGCGTGACATAGCTATCGTTGCGCAGTTCTAGTTACGCATTCAGTCACCTCAAATCACGCTCTCAATTCCCTGCACGCAGCCCTCACCATACAAGGCATTCCTAGTTTTTGAGTTCAAAAAATGTAAGAAACGAGAGAGTGCAATCTAATGTGTGGCCACTCTTGGCCGTGCTTAAACTGAAGGGCGAACTGTGAAGAAGGCATCTTTATTGATAAGTGCCCTGTGCCCGATGTATAGTTCAATGTATAGTTCGATGTCCATAACTAAAAAACAGCTGCCTGAATCCTTTCCCAACAACAGCATCAGCATACATTTTGCATTTCTCGTATGTTTCGGTCATCTTAAATGTAGTGTTCTAGTGTGCATGTGTGTGTGCTCATTAACTGTTTATGCCCTCTGTTCTAATTTGTACCTCTCCATTTCATATCCTAGTGTGGGTTCACTATTTCCAGGAATGACGCACGTAACAAAGCGTACGCGCAATAAAGGAACACCAGGACAGGTATAAGCAGTTTTGCGCATGGAAACATAGAGGGACGACAGCAGTATGTAGCATTTAGTGAAATTTGAACAATTTTAGTGCCGTGCTCTGCTTACGAGGTTTCAGGTTCCATCGGTAGACGAATGGCTAGCCTGTCCTGTCAATGTACTACGTCTATGTCTGTCCATTTGGTTTTACGCCCTTTCCCTTTTTGCATACCAAACTTAGTGATACAATTCTCCCCCAACAGCACCATAATTATAGTGCAATAGCTTATTCCTTCATATCCTACTTCATAAAAGAATGTAAGGCATGCAAACTCGGACACAAGAAACAAGAAAATGCAAACGTCGACACATAACATCTTCCTTTAGTTTTTCTCATGTTGTGTTGAATGCACACATTGTTCAAGTCTGATTTGTTGCTTTATTATTATATTTTCTAGGCTTGTGCGAATATTTGAATGCTTCGAATATTCGAACGAATAATACAGTATTCGATTTCACTTCGATCCGAATTTAAATTATTGAAAATTTTGAAGTATTCGAAATGAAGGAATAGGTTTATATTAGTCTGCATGTAGGTTCCTGTAAAAGTGGTTTCACTGCAGTGGAGGGGGGGGCTAAGCCGTGAAAGCACCTCTTTAATACCCCTGTCACACGAGAGGGTTTAATGTCATTTCTATCTAATGACATTCGACTCATTGAATGTCATTAGATGCCGTTTGCTGCTACACGGCAAGATATAATGTCATTTTTATGATGATGGCGATCGCGATGCAGCGAAGGTGGGAATGAACAAAAAAAAGTCACAGCGTTTGTAAAAAATGTATTATGTATATTGAGTGTTGTAAAAATTGTTTTCACAAGTTAGCATCGATTCTGATATGTTAATATGCGGTTTTCTAAATATGCAAGAAAAGCTCGTACATACGAAGTCGAGGCAAAACGGGAAGCAATGTTTCGGTCAACGTGCAAGATGGCCGACGTGGCGCAATGCGAGGAAGCCGCTGTAATTTCTCCCGCCGGCCGGGTCAGAAGCGTTGTCGCGGCGTATTTCTCCTTTCGTGCCAGGCGCATTGGTACTACAAGGCAACGTAGTATGCAGGCTACACACTGACAGCTCCGACAGCTGCCGTAAACACCGAGCACATGGCCAACATGGCTGGCACCGTTCTCGACAATGTCGCTGGGAACGAGGCTATGTAAACAATTTATACCGACTGAGTTGAGTTGTTCGAAAAGAAAAATCATGCAAAACTTGAAAATAAGAACAGATTAATACTTGTTATGATTTATTAGCGCTTTAATATATAATTTATTCGTGGTCCCCTTCCAGCGAGAGTATTTTTCGCAATGAAAACATGGCGAAAACGCATTCGAATGAGTTCAGCTAACTCATTCGTTTCCTGAAGTCATTTTCTTTTAATGACATTAGACTTCCCCGTGTGGCAGCCAACTAATGTCATTAAACGCAAATGTCATTAGGTGCAAATGATATTAGAACATCTCGTGTGACAGGGGTATAAGTGTATATAGTCCGCATGTAATTCCCTGTAAAGTGGTTTCACTGCATTGAAAGGGTGCTAAGCCGTGAAAACACCTATCCAAATGTATATTACTTCGCATGTATTTTTTGTAAAGATGGTTTCACTGCAGTTACGGGGTGCTAAGCCGTGAAACCACCTATTCAGGAAAAAATCTGCACTGCCGTGAAGCCCTCTTCAAGGTTAAATGAACATCTTACCGTCACATTGATTAATCAATTTTTAAGTTTAAAAGCTTGTGATACTGGCTTATATGCTCTGAGTATAGTAAATTTTACAACATAACATATTTTACAGGTTATGACTTGCATTCTACCGAGAGTCAAATCCTGCTACTAATTAAAGTTGTTTCCACTTCCTTTGAACAAAAAGAAAAAATGGCATTTGCACAGGCTTTGTTTCAATTTAAAAAAAAAATATTGTGCAGGTTAGTTAGGTCATGACAAATATGCCCATTTTTCTATATAATGTGATATATACTATCCGAATTTGATTCGAAATTATTCGACCAAAATCACTATTTGCTTCAAACTTACTTTGAACCTAAAATTCACTATTCGCACAAGCCTAATATTTTCATATTGTCTGAAAGTTTTGAGTTCTTTGCTCACTTTTTACATCTTCACTTTTCTTTCTTTCATTTCTTGAAAAAAAAAAAAAATGCAGTAAAAAGATGGAGTAAGTATAGTGTTTTTGTCTCCGCTTCAGGAACTGGCCTACACGCTTTCGGCATGTTGCTTCGTTCGGCAGCACGTGTTTTTGGGCAGCACATGCTTTTTATTTCATCCTCATGCTGTTCATTTGCACTTGCACCTTCAGAAATGCACGTCACTGCCTGGAAATGGAATGATTGTGTGCAAACCGTATTGCTGGTCTTACGGTTTGGCCTGCTTGTTCCTTTGTGAACACTGCTGCTTCCTCGTCACATGGCATGATTTCTTGCACAATGTGTGGCTTTTTCATTCGTTTGCGCGTTTCTTTTTGCGATGTGCTTTGTTGTTTTTTGTTGTACTGTGATACAATTTACGTTTCGTAGGCGTAGCATAAGGAAGAAGCAAGCTAATGAGGAATTTAGATTTTGCTGCGGATTTGGCGATCTTAAGTCTACAGATTTCCAGTGATTCGGCCCACTGTCACATTTTCTCATGCTAGCATTCTTGATTTCATGCTAGGGCCGCGAATTCCCTTCAAGCCTTGTCAGGCAATGAGTGAACATTATCGATGCAGGTTGCATCGTTCAAAACCTCTCACAAAGAGCACTTCTGATTGTCAGAAAGGTCGATCAGAACTGAATTACTCAACCATCATTGGCTCCCTTGCGTAACCTGCATGCAAGAACCAATCACAACAGGGAAATTAATATTTTTTCAGATTTGTTTCAATCATGATTGAAAGTGCCTTGCACGATCAGCTAAGCGTATGGCACCATTAGGGTCAGACTGTTGGAGTGTTGTTCTGTCCCACAACGCAGATGCACATAGTGCGTCCCAACAGCTACATTCTATGGCCGCGGATGTGCATAGCGTTCAGAATGTGCATTTCTCATGATTGCGGATGTGGGCAGTGTTTCCGGGAGCACTATGTGCTTTCATAATCGTAACGTTCCTGACAGGAGACTGCCAGGCACATATCGTAGATGTGGGGCATCTGTGTAAATTTTCGTTATTGCAGTGGGAACAAATATCCACCTAAAAGGTGTGCGTTAAGAAGATACTATCTTCTCAAATGACGGGATATTGTCCTCCTAAGTGGTGCGCCTCTGCACAGTACTATCCTTCGAAAGGACAGGATAGTATCTTTCTGAAGGGTGTCCTACAGCAGCATACTATCCTTCTAGAGGATATGATAATATTCTCCTACAATGCTGACTATCGTAGTGGAAAAGAATGGCATCATCCTAGAGGAGCAAGACTATTGTAATTGGAAAGGGTAGCATCCTTCTAAAGGAGCTAGAAAGTGTTCTAGAAAGTTGTAAGAGTGCATGCATGAAGCTGGCGCTGCTTAAAACAAACCCACGAGATGACACAAGGTGAACCCCTGGTTTCATGTGCGTACCCTTACAGGCACTGAAGAGGATCAGGAGGCGACGGACATGTTGGTCGGCAATGCCCAAAACCTGATGCAGTCGGTCAAGGAGACCGTGCGTGCCTGCGAGGCAGCATCCATCAAGATCCGTACGGACTCTGGACTTCGCGTCCGCTGGATCCGCAAGCAGCCCTGGTACCAGTATTAGGTAGGGGCACTAGTTTACTCTACTGGTACTATCCTAAAAGCTTTTTCACGTGTTGCGATTGCAGTGAAAAATATTGTTCCGTTCGCTCTATTCTCTCTGTTCGCAGCTGCCGCTAGGGGCGGTTTCGTTTCTCATTGGCTGCAATTTTCACTTTGCAATGGCCGAGGCGCGCAAGGTTGTTTGCTGCTGTTCTTTGTGGCAGGCACTGCATAAATTTTCAAATGTACTGTAACAATCTGTAGGTTTCCATATTGTTAGGCTTTCGTGAACGGTAGCAAAGAACACACGTTTTTTGTAATAGCACTTTCCAATCTAAATTCATTTCAAAGTGTGCAACAGCGGCCATAGTCTGCCACTGTGGATCAGTGGTTACGGTGCTCGGCTGCTGACCCAAAGGTCACGGGTTTGATCCTGGCCGCGGCGGTTGCATTTCGGTGAGGGGCGAAATAGTGGGGCCCATGTACTGTGCGATGCCAGTGCAAGTTCAACAACACCAGGTGGTCGAAATTTCCAAAGTCCTTCACTCCGGCATCCCTCATAATCGCATTGTGGTTTTGGGGCGTAAAACCTCTGATATTAATGTATTAACAGTGGCCATAATGTAAACAAACTCGTCATTGCAATTTTGACGGCTTGGCGCAATATCAACGGGTCCTGACCAAAACATTGCTCCGCTGCTGTGAATAGAGCGAAAAATTTCCAATATGTTGGTCGCTTGCCCCTGACCATTGTGGCAAGAAGAATCGGCCATTTTTTTGCTGCAAGTGAATTCGCAGCCTGAAAATTGCTGTGTTTTGCGTTACGTGAAACAACCTTAACTTCTGGCTTTTAGAATTGGTCTACTTTGCCTGTTGGAGCCAGTGTTGCCGACCAATTTTTGGAAAACACCCTACGCCAAGGTGAAAGTTACCCTACTTTACCCTACACAACTTTTTTTTATTACCCTACGTTTCCCCTACACCTAGAAATAGCACCGTGTAACAATGATAACGTACAGATAATGTACACTCTACGATGTTCAGACGTATGAGGTGCCTCCGTGATTGGCCCACCTGCGACCGTGCAACAATGACATCTGATGATGCCATCACTTGACTTCACATTGTGATGCCACAGTGATGTCACAATGACTTCCATGGTAACATCAAAAATACTGGTGATATGTCATGCCACAATGACATCATCAGGCGGTGTCGTTATCCATGATGATTTTTTGCAACACTTGCGTTGACGCCGACCACCACTTTTCGTGTATGATGAGGCATCTAAAGCTTTTGCCTTAATAACTGAAGCCGACCCCCGTCGCAAAATTTAAAATGCCCCTCCACGCAACGAACAGATGGGAGACGACAGAGAGGAAAAAAACAAAAAAATCCCTGACAAAAAAACAAACAAAACAAAACAACGAACCTAGCACAAGGATGTTTGACGTATTATCTTTCGTCTTTTGTGCTGGGGACATTGGAATGAAGACAATTCCAATTCGGATCTCTCCATGAATGTAACCTTCGGATATGTCGCGTGGATGTTTTACATTTTTCACTGATCAATGACAAGCAAATTGTTCAAATTACCCTATGCTGGCCAAAAAATTCTGAAAATACCCTACAAGTAGGATAATTACCCTACGGTTGGCAACCTTGGTTGGAGCGTGCTGAAGACAGCTGAGCTGAGCTGCTTTTGTGTTGGCCACATCAGATGTAGCCAGATGTAGCATATAATTTCGTGTGTTGACTCTTCCTTCATGTATCTGTTCAAGTTCATGCTACTGCAACATCACAGTACAAAACCAGCCAGCCCGATCTACAACATTACTGAGTTATATACAGTATAGTATACTAACTATAAGTTACTGCTTACATATACAGTATACTCGTGGTCATTTAAACTTTTGGGGAAGGAAAAAAAAAAAGGAAAGAAATGATAGTCTCATAGTCAGTTTTGCAGTTTTGGTGCAGTACACTACTGCTATGCGGAAAAGCGTACCGAGATTAGGAAGGGGCTAGCAGCGGTACACGGCCCATTTTGTACCTTATATACTGGTGTCAAATGGTCACTTTTGATCACGATCAGGCCTGATCCCCATTGAAGCCTGATCCCCAACATGGAGATGATAGATGTGGCAGAGGATGGGACTCAATTAATGCTGTTTGGGACCTTAAATTTGGGCAGGATGTCCAAAAAATCGGACGCCGAAGATTTTAGCACTCAAAATTTCAGATGGCCTTATATATTGATGTCTATGAGGCAGATTTGGAACTCCGGATTTAAAGGGAGCACACCCTTGTCCGCCACATCAGTTGGACTTCCACAGAATTTGAAAGAGGAGGAGAAGCTGAGGAAATAGCATCTTTGCCTTTCACGTGTAAAGTGTTGTCGGCAACACTTTGGTTGCACCAAATCATATACATAAATACAATTCGGCCTGTGCATTGCCTCATTCTTGATAAGACAACCATAAAACACCACCACCTCGCCAGCGCTTTATCAACCTAGCGAAAAGAAACACTTTCATGTTGCTATCTCATAAGAATATGCTTAGGAATCCTGTCCAACTTTTTTTTCTGCAGCTTTGCTTCGAGGTATTCGAAAAATATTCTATTTCTGAAATATTCGAGAAATATTCGATTCGATTTGCACCCACACTTCAATATTCGAATTCCGCTTCGCACCCAATATTTGGCTATTAGCACAGCTCTAATTATGATTGCTTTTAACCACCAAAAATACTACAACTATGTATTTAAATGGCAGCAACAAGAGCCTTCAAAATATTTTGTAACTGCAGGCTTAAATACAGCAGTGACTACAGTATTCAAGGTGGTACTTTGTCAACAGCTTTAAATAAAACTGACCCCAAATATTAAACAATTTTCATGAGTTTCATAGTGAACATAGTTGAGTGCTAACACTGTTGCTTCAGCGACACTAGAGTTTTAAGCAAAAACGCTTTCATCCTGTGATCAATGCAGCCTCGATATAGTCCCGTAAGTACATGGGCTGCATGCATCTGGGTAATTCGATGATGAACACAAGAAAACCTACGCCTCGCTGTTCTCGCATCTCATTTCTTCGAGCATTTTTTGTCGTTTATGATTATTCGAAAACTACTAGAAAAATATTTGGTATACCGAATACACGCTATTCGATTCGCGTACAGAATCAAATAGAACGCTATTTTCGATTTGTTATTCGAATTTTTTTAATATTCGCACGCCCTTACATATTTTATGACAACTTGTGATAATTGAAACGAAATCCTGGGGTTTGTTTGAATTATCGAGAGCCCTCTGTACTTGCTTACTAGGAGGACATAAAAATGCGGCTCAACTAATGGGAGGTAGGCTAAACAAGGGAATCCCCTCTGATGCCCCCCCTTCTTCCCCCCCCCCCCCCCTTTTTTTGGGGGGGGGGGGAGTGAGTCTTCATAGGTCTCATCCGCCCACTTGCTGTCAAGGGGCATAATGATAATTTTTATCCAAATTCAACATGGCTGGAGCAGAGGCCTTCCTTATTCATGCCTTCTACAGAGCTCAGTTGCACAGCCAAGCTAAAGCTGGGTAGATTTTTTTTGAAAATCAGTAAATCATGACATTGTTCCAACTTCTCAGTGTACATACCTTAACTTTGTAGGAACATTAACCCTCTTGTTTATTTCAATGAGGTGACAGCACAATATTTCAAGGAGACGAAGAAAGTGCAACCTTGCCTTCATTTAATCCCAGTTCACTGATTGGTTTGTTTACCAGATTTTTTTTTTATTTGTGGCTCACTAAAATTTTTTATTCTTGAGAAATAGGCCCCATGCGGTAGCTGGAAATTTCAAAGCAGAATTTAATTTTGGTATGTTGGCATCTTTTAGCAGTGCCTGCATTACGATTGGCCTGCACCGCACCCTCAGCGCCCTGCATGGTGAGGCTGGGAATTGCAGCTTGCCTATTGCACAGTGCTAATCAATTCCCCATGGGCATTCCTCAATGTTCTTCAATAACTAAACTCCAAAATAATTTCTTTCTGAGTGAGAATCCTTGTTAAGTACTGTATAGCTGCTGGCATTATGAGAAAATGAACCACGAGAATACGAACACTAGTGGGCTGTGCCCTCCAGTATACCGTCTAACCATCTTGTGTGTGGGCAGCCATATTTTCCCCTTATTTTCCACCTTGACTAACATTAATTTCCGCTCCACCTACCTGGTAGCTTGCATGGCATGGACAAAACTGGAAAGTTTTATCTTCATTAGGAACTTTTAGCTTTTACGTATACTATTTAACCTTACCGTGTTACCGGAATACCGCATTGCGTTTACCGTGTTACCGGAACACATGTTCATCGAAGTTTTAGCTCCCCATACATAAACCTTTACGTACGTACATAAATGTATACCTTTACGTCTGCGCAAACCACAAGACTTTGATGACAACTGCATTTAAACTATATTTAATTTTGATCAGATTGAATCGCCGCTGCGGCAAAATCACAAGAGAGAGGTTTTTAGCATGTACAGTATACAGTCTACTCACGTTACAACGGACCATGGATATCCGGCAAAATGAGTCCGTTTTATCCGAAGTCCGTAATATCCAAACTCCACGGCAAGGGGGGGGGGGTTGTGTCACCGTGTGACGATCGTTAGTAGTATGGTGGGGCACGCTAGTTCTGCTGATACATGCTGAACGTATTCGACAGCATGGTTACGAAAGACTTCAATCGCCAGCAGCGGTTATTAACAAAATTGCAGCGCAAGTTCTAATTAATGAGCGATTTACGGTAGGTGCAGGGACGCTATGTGGCCCCTGCACAGCACAGCAGCAAAGCGTAGCCCGAAATTAAATGAGTTTCCAGCAAGCTTTTAAGCCACTTCTCTTGATGGGCTTGGAATAAATTCTTTATTTGTGCGGACGGGAAGGCATATTTAAGGCCGCCTATTGACTGATGGGAGCTGTTGCTCCCGCGCAGCCTCCACGGCTCGCTGGACAATCCAAACTTGTTCTGAGAGTTCTGAACTGAACAGCACCAAGGCACCTTTAACATTAATATACTAATTTAACAGTGGAACTCACCTGCTTGGTCGTAAGAACGTCTTACTTTCAAAACTTTGGTCGCGATGCCTAACGACGTTACTGCAATGAGTGACAAACGTCTAACGCAAACCACAAACAAAAGCGTTTTATTTACCCTTAGATCGAAAAGAAATTTGCGATATGAGATTGGCGGGCACCCTTGAGCGACGATGCAATCACTTCGCACCGCATTTCAGTCAGCTGCAACACTTGAACCATTCGCGTGACCAACGCGCTCTCAGTCTGGCTTGGCTGAAGGCTTGGCTTGGCCGAAAGCCACCAATGTTGCCAGCCGCAACATAAAATTACCACGTCTTTAGTGCGTAGAGAGCGGCGTGGTCAAGTCTGCTGTCAGCACGCATCAATGCGGCAAAAGTACGCTTTATGCTCCCAGTTTCGACAAAAGATACAGCTGATTTCGTCCACTGTAGCCGATGGTCCGTTGCATCGCGGTCCGTTAAAGCGAACTTGACTTTATTAGTTTAATACACAGACCAAACTTAGGCTGAATAATGGTCCGTTGTAACCGAAAGTCTGTTGTACCCGGGTCCGTTATAACGAGCGTAGACTGTAGTGATATAAGCAAAGGCGTGTAGAAATATCGGGTTACTGGACGATGGTGTCGACATCTTGTGACGCTTCGTACAACCACGGTTACGCACACGTTTGTTTTCGCCAAATTTTTTTGAGGAAAAAATGATTGAAAAGGCAACTCAATCATAATCATGCCGCTGCAAAGCATTTATATCCGACGTAGAATGCACTGTGTTTCTGCAATAACAATTTTGTGCATGTCTGGTTCAGCGTGGCCCTGCTAGACGGCGCCACCTGTCCAGCCTGTCGGGGGCTTTAGGCCTCACACGTTTACGGCTTCGGTATTCCAGGTCACTCTAGCTTTGGTAATCAAGGTGACACGAGGTGATCGCAATTTTGGCGCTTGCCCTTCGGCTTATTTTGACTTGGCGGCTGGGGTCTCCGCAAAGCGGATGTCATGAGCACCCATGAATGAATATAGTTTGCGAGATAGGGCGGCAAACGTAAGGCCGGCGAGTAGTTTATGTTCCGTAAAGGTTACGTTCTGTAAAAGTTTATGTTCCGCAAAGGCCCGTGCATGCAAAGATTCCTTCCGGTAACACGGTAACCTAAAGAAGTATACGTACATGCTAAAAGCCCCTATTATCATTCGCTATCTTTGGAAGTTCACCCATTGCTTCTCTTTCCTGACATTTTGGCGGAAGTGAAAATGTAGAGGCCTGTGTGCTTAGATTTCAGGTGCACGTTATAGAACCCCACCCAGGTGATCAAAATTTCCAGAGCACGGTGGGCCTCATAACAATATCAAGGTTTTGGCATGTAAAACCCCCGCAATTCCATTCTCTTTCCTAACACTGTTCCTTGCTAAGCAATGTCTTCTGCTGGCCGCCCCGCAGATGGAGACCGCAGATGACGACCGAGCACGAACGCAGAGCCGTCCATCAGCCCTCTGCCGTGCGTCCGTTTGATAATATCGAATTGCATGGATTACTGCAAAAGCGTGCTGCGACATCCAGGGAGAAATCGTCGCCACGCACTCGAGTATCACAGACGTGGAGTTTCTGCGAGCCTTGGCTGTGGGCGTTTATCGCGCGCTAATAGGAGCAGGGAGTGACTCGGCCATCACAACGTGTTTCTGCGTCGGCACCCGCAGTGCTGTCGATGGGTGCACCTCGTTAACAGACCTTTTGTTTTTAGCATCCCTCCTTCCGTATTTCTTGTTATAAGTGGGTCTCTGCATTGTTTTGCTTATGTTGTTGTTTAAACTTTAAGTAGTAGTTTTTTGTTCCTAGTAACGTTGACCTCATTGTTGGTGTAGCAAGAGTTTTTTGTTGATCCAGCTAACCGTCTCTCTGGCAAGGCAAGCCCGCATAACGACGGTTCAAGCTGCATTTTTGTCGTACGCACAATAACGGTCTCCTTCATTTCGTTAGAGAATTTTCGGTTGCATTCTCTCAAGTTCGAAATGTTACCGTATCTTTAGTTGGCAACTATTCTTGAATAGTTTGTTCTTCACTCGTGACGTGTCCTGGTTATGTCACGTTATATGATTTTAAATTTTTTTTGTAATTCAGTACACTGCACTCAGCGACGAAAACATATCTAAGACAGGGTATCTGCCACTGAACACTCTGCCGGCGCGTGTCTGGCTAGAGAAAAAAAAAATTTTCCTTTCTCAGCGAAAGTCGCACTGAATTGACAAAGAGCTCGCTTAGGATGTGCGACACTAATACATCCACGCGCAACTCTGTCGCAGCATACGCTTGCACGAAAATTTCCTGGACATATTTTTTAATTTAGGCATGCAGAGAAGTAGGTCAGTAGTCAACCGAATGATTTTTATATTGTGAAGGGAGCAGTCCTCTTCGCACAGTTGACATGACTGTGCTTGCATAGTTTATTTTTTAAATGACATTAAATTACCAAAAAATTTACTTCATCGACAACCGATGTGTCTTCCATAGGTAGGATCAACAAAGGTTAATTAATGATTAAGTGAGCTACATAAAGTTGACGATACATCAATCACTTTTGTGTCTGTGGCTCTCGTCCCTGAATGATAATGCCCCGACAACATTGAAAGTAAGTCGGTGCTTACCTTATGGTAGTCCTCGACGAAAGACACGAGTGACTTCAAGGCATATTTACATGTAGCTAAACCTGAAGTAGTCTAAATGAAGCGGTCCTTCAAGAATTTGATTGAATGCTTGTGCATTTTCAGTGTAACATAGTTGCCTTTCAAGGTGTTCTATGCATTACATGTCGATCTCTTTCTTTCAACTGTTGCTGTTCTCACATGTGTGTTCCGCGCTGCGTCTTGCATATTCAGAGTTTTTTCTTCGAGGCTAGGCCATGCGCATGTCTATGCTTCTGTCTTTTTCCTATTAACCCTGTTTTTAATGATCGTTTTTTTATAGAAACCGGTGTTTTTTCCTGTGTTTTTTAACGTTGAACGTTTGTACACATCGCATTGCATGAAGGAACTAAAGAGATTCTTCGATGTTCCTCTCTCTCACACATCCGGTTGTGCCATATGACTCTGAAATGTCTTTTTTATTTTGAACCTTTTACATCGTCGCATGTACTCATTTTAAAAATGACGCGCACCATTTCGTTGCCTCTGGTGATTCAAATTGGTTAAAGAGACGTTGAGTGCTTCTCTTTGCATAGAAAGTCAGCGCTAGTGTCTTAAGCTATTTCACTGCCCTTGCAAAGCAGCCCAGTTATGTGTCTGCAACGCTTTCTTTCCATCGTAAGACTGAAGTGGTATTACGAACGTTAAAATAGACAACTTTCTACCTTCATTTTTCTGCCTTTGAAAATGGGGTCACATTTCTGACTGCTTCTGATCGATTACACTCGAACTTGGAAATAGGAAAAAACTTTAACTCTATTTCTGATTGACACCACCAGTATGTCAATTTCCAATAACAAGCCTGTTCTACTTAGCTGTTCATAGTGTTACATGATACCCTAAGCAATGATAGCAACGCTATAACACTCAAACCTCATTATAACAAAGTTGCATCTTACACGAAAATAAGTTCGTTATATCCGAAAATTCGTTATAAACATATATTCATAACACTATTCATTACAAGACTATTCTTCATTAACTTCGTTATAACCGATATTTCGTTATATCCGGGTTCGTTATATCGAGGTTTGAGTTAATACCGTGCTCAGATTCATACATGGCAGGTAGTGTTGCAAAGGCTTCTTGCTATGCTTGCATCAGGCAACCAAAAAGTAGTCCATCATACACAAGATTTAGATATTAAGGATGCACCTTGTGTTTGGATATAAAATTAAGTCCATTGCTATTTCACTGCTAAATATGACATTTGTTGCTCCATTCATTAGGGATCTAAACCTACATACTGCCCAATAATGGAGTAATGTTTTTGGAACCTGCACCTACAGTGCATAAGTTGTGCTTCTGACCAGAACGCAGTATGTCACCTGCTAGGAGTGCAAACATGCACAAGTCATACACGTTGCGGCATAATTACATCCGCAAGTTGTGGCTGT
>JALIZH010026107.1:0-14839 GCA_030522465.1 Rhipicephalus appendiculatus
GCACGTGTGGCTGGAACTCAAGTGAATTTCTACGTGAAGAAAACGAATGACAGTCTTTTCGGTAATTCTACTGTAAGATCTAATCCATGGAACGATTCACGGAAAATGTTTAATACATATTTCACACTAGTTTAAAATCAAGATCAAAGTCAACACAGAGCAGGAAATCATCCACATATCGAAAACATGCTGTCGAACCAATGTCTTCCATTTTTTTTGTCTGAGCATGCGGTCCCCTTTCGCCATGAACAGGTTGCACAGCACAGGGGCAATACACGACCCGATCGTTATTCCATATCTTTGGACGTACACAGTTCCTTCGTATTCTGCGCAAAGCGACTTCAGATAGGTTCTGAGCAATTCGAGAAAATCTTGCACTCCAATAAGGCATTCATTCATAAATTTGGTGTTGCCTAAGGCGTCAATGCCTTCTTCCACAGCTTTTATCGCTTCACTTTGTGGAATGTAATAAAACATGTCTTGGACGTCTACTGATAGACAGGTGACCGGAAGGCTTTCCTTTAAATATTCTATTACCTTCGGAGAACCATCAATAAGGTATCGATCGTCGACTGGCAGAACAGATAGATGGGTCTTCAAATATCTTGCAGCATGATTTTGCCACGTTTTTTTTTAGTTTTCCACGATCACCCTGAAGGGATTGTCTTTCTTATTAGTCGATACCGAGTAAAATGGACGAAGTGAAACAACTCTACTCTCGTTTACTTGTTTCTGAAGCTTCCCGAGGCCGAGTCTTCCACATAACTTGCTTGCATTCTTGGGCAATTTTTCTAGTCCCTGGTAGTCCAGACCCGTGGCGTTGAAATTTTTGGATAGAGCCTGCCGTGCTTTTTCTTCGTAATCTTTCTTGCCTATGACTACAAATCGCGCTGTTTTGTCTGACAGAAAAGTGTCAAATTATTGCTTTTTAGGAACTGAACAGCTTCGTTCATGCACACCGCTGTTCGTTTTGCTTCTAGATTATTCGCGATGCACTGGACGCTGTGCGAGATACATTCGCTTTTCTTGCCATCAGGTATTCGATGGTTGAAAAAAAATTGTAAAACACGTGAAAGATGAAAAAGAGAGATTGGTTTGTGAAGCACCCATCATGGCTTCTCTGAGTGAACAAAACTGCGTGAGCATGCCGTCCTTACATTTATCTTCTGCAGAAGTAAATCTCGTAGTGAAAACGCGAAGGGTGGATGATGTATAGGCGAGGGTTTGTGTTTTAGGGGCGAAACTCCTTAAGCCGTGGGTCGTGCGTCCCCAGCGTT
This sequence comes from Rhipicephalus appendiculatus, assembly GCA_030522465.1. NCBI lineage: Eukaryota > Metazoa > Arthropoda > Arachnida > Ixodida > Ixodidae > Rhipicephalus > Rhipicephalus appendiculatus. Next base: position 1,278 of record JALIZH010026107.1, read on the forward strand.
CCAGTATAGTGGAATGTACCCACTACACGTGATAACAATGGCGATGACGCTGATGACCATGAAGTATAGGCGCGTTCCAGACCAAATATTCTCTTGCTGCGATAGATGAAAACGATCGAGCTTCGCCCACTCATCATCATTCAATTCGTGGATACGGCGTGATTTTTATCACTCTGACGTGTGCCTTGTACTCGATATATGTTTGAACTACGCACGAAGTAAATCAGTTTAACGTTGCGCTTTGTCACGTCTACTTCTGTTCGTCTATACGTCTTCTTCGTCGTTGGGGTTTGCCATAAAATAAGCGCATAATGAAGACATCCACGAAGAACTTTGCTACCTCACCGGCACTGCCCTTCGGCAGGGCCCTTGTCTCGGCGTAGCTGGTGAGGTAGTCAGTAACTACGACGATCCATTTCTTTCCGGAATCTGACGTCGGGAACGGCCCCGTTAAGTCCATGCCGATTTGCTGGAGCGGCCAGCGAGGTGGCTTGATGGGCTGCAATAGTGCGGCTGGCCAAGTCGGTGGTGTCTTCCGTCGCTGACAATCTCGGCAAGTCTTCACGTAGTGGGTGTCGTCGGCAGTGAGGCAAGGCCAGTAGTACTTTTCTTGTATCCTCGCCAGAGTACGGGAAAATCCAAGGTGTCCAGCCGTCGGGTCGTCATGCAGAGCATCAAGAACTTCTGGACGTAACGCTGAAGGTACTACGAGGAGGAAGTCGGCCCGAAGTGGCGAGAAGTTTTTCTTTAGGAGAACGCCGTTCCGCAAGAAAAACCACTCCAGTCCTAGTCTGAATACCTTTGGAGCTCAGTGGCTTTGCCCTCGAGGTATTCTAAAAGGCCCTTGGGTTCTGGATCGACACGCTGTCGTTCGGCGAAGTCATTAGCGCTTCCCCGTCGTCGTCCTGTGGCGGTGGGTCAACGGGGGGCACGGGACAGGCAGTCGGCGTCAGAGTGCTTTCGTTCGGACTTGTAAACGACGGTGATGTCGAATTCTTGAAGTCTCAGACTCCATCGTGCGAGACGACCTGAAGAGTCCTTCAAGTTAGCTAGCCAGCACAAGGCGTGGTGGTCGCTCAGAACTTTGAAGGGCCTTCCATAGAGGTAGGGGCGAAACTTTGACGTAGCCCAGTTGATGGCAAGGCACTCTTTTTCTCTTGTGGAATAGTTGCCTTCTGCCTTGGATAAAGACCGGCTAGCATAACTGATAACCCTTTTTTCTCCGTTAGTCTTCTGCACAAGGACGGCGCCCAGTATTACGCTGCTTGCGTCGGTGTGGATTTCCGTATCGGCGTATTCATCGAAAGGCACAAGTATCGGATGCGTCTGCAGGCGTCCTTTCAGTTCCTTAAATGCTTGAAGTTGCGCCGTTTCCCACCGCAACTCGACGTCGGTCTTCGTAAGCTGCGTTAGTGGTTCTGCGATACGTGAAAAGACTTTGACGAAGCGTCTGTAATAGGCGCACAAGCCGAGAAATCGGCGCACGGCCTTCTTGTCAGTGGGTGGCGGGAAGTCGGCGATGGCAGCGGGTCTGGGCGCACTCCAGTCTTGCTGATCCCGTGAGCGAAAAATAGGAGCTCCTCGTTCGCGAAGCGGCACTTTTCCGGCTTCAGGGTGAGTCCGGAGCTCTTCATTGCTTGAAGCACGGATTCAAGGCACTCGAGGTGTTCGTCGAAGTTCGAGGAAAACACAACGACGTCGTCCAAGTAAAAGAGGCAAGGTTGCCACTTCAATCCTGCCAGTACTCTATCCATAACCCGTTGGAAAGTCGATTGTGAAGTCGATCTATGGCGTCGTCTATTCGTGGGAGAGGGTACACGTCCTTCTTCATGATTTTCAGGCGATGATAATCGACGCAGAAACGTAGGGTACCATCTTTCTTCTTCACTAACACCACAGGTGACGCCCACGGACTTTTTGAAGGCTGGATGATGTCGTCGCGTAACATTTCGTCGACTTGTTTCTTTATGGCCTCGCGTTCTCGCGTAGAAACTCTGTACGGGCTTTGCCGAAGTGGCCTGGCACTTCGGTTATGGTGCGATGTTTTGCGACCGGTGTCTGCTGAATTCTTGACGACGATGAAAAGCAGTCCTTGTATTGCAGGATTAGTGCTTTGAGCTGTTCTTGCTTATGCGTCGAAAGGCTCGGATTGACGTCAAAATCTTGTTGCGAACCTCGATTCGTCGTAGGATGTTCGGTAGACTCTGCGAGGGCGAAAGCGTTGCTGGCTTCCACAATTTCTTCGATGTTGCCAACCGTCGTGCCTTTGCTCACGTGCTTATACTCGTTGCTGAAGTTCGTGAGCATCACTTTTGCTTTCCCTCCTCGCAGCTCGGCTATTCCTCTGGCTATGCCAATTTCGTGGTTGATTAACAGTTGCTGGTCGCCTTCAACGACGCCCTGCTGGTCTGTTGATTTCTGATTACCGACGGAAATGCTGACGCTCAGATCCAGCTTTCGGGGACATTGGATGATCAGCGCTCCTAGCGGCCACGGCTGGAAGCTCTCAAGTTTTCAATGGGACAGGGTCATTTTTCGACGATAAAAAATCGTAGAGGCGCAATTTCCAAAACTTCTTAAAGGGGCACCTTCTAGAAGCTGTACCGCATTTAACAAATGCAGCATCGTTAACATCGGGGCTTCACATTCTGTTCCCACGACGACTAAAGTTTAAACAATGGGGTCCTATGGAAGCGGCCGAAATCACGCCTCGTTTTTCGGGACAAAAAACGGGCCAGTCTGAAAGAACTAGACGGAATCCTGCAAATTTCTCGGAGATCTGAGTAGTACGGAGACGAAGCTTTCATTTGAGGCCGCAATCATGTTTCTGTGTGAAGAAAAACACGTTCCAAAATGAAGTTTTCTACAACACAGTCGCGTCTTCGACTCGCGTCTTCGACCATTGTATCTTGATAAGACCCATTTTACCGCCTCGCGACCGGTGTGCGTTGTGGCCTAGATGGTTGAGTGTCTGTTTTGGCGACTCACGTGCGGTAAATGCGGCACGAGTTCGAATCGCAGAAAATGTTTTCTTTTTTTTTTTTTTTTTTTTAGAGAATTGCTGTCAGTGGTTACGGTGCTCGGCTGCCGACCCGATGGGCACCGGTTTGATCGTGGCCGCGGCTCTAGCATTTTCGAACGAGGCGAAAGTCCACTAGTACTTGGATTTTGATGCTGTACGTAGATGTAAATTCACGTTAAAGAACCCCAGGTGGTCGAAATTTGCGGCACACTCTTCTGCCGCGACAGGGAATGGGAGACGCCCGCTAAGCGCTAAGCGCGTGTGCTGTAGGACATCGTTTTTCCAGTCTCGACCTCCTCTACGGCGCGCCTCATAAACATATCGTAGTTTTGGCGTGTAAAGTTCCAGCAATTAATATTACTAGTGCGTCATTGCTGAAGATTTAGTTTCTTGTTTTTTCGCTAAAGCGTTACACCCAGAATCTTTGCTACAGATCCGGTTTCGCTTCTAGATATGGAGCAAGTAAAGTTCTCATGTTTTAGAGAGAGAGAGCTCTTTATTGAAAGGCAGAGAATTTAGCCGGCGTGTGTAAATCGCTGACTTGCTACTCTGCGTGGGGAAGGGGATTGGGGACTGAAAGACACAAAGGGAGAGAGAGAGAGATAGAAAAAAAAATAAAAAAAGTTAAAATAGAATTAAAAAAAGGTAAAAACACAAACTGAGTTTTTTGTCTCTTGGGCGGGCACGTGTGCTGAGAGTGACTTATTACGTGCTTTCAAGGTGCCATTAAAGTTTGTCGAGCTGACCGATGCTCTCTAAATATCTGAATAATAGTTTCATAGCATGCCTCTGTTGCGTGGCGCAGGGTAAAGGGCCCAAGACGCAGTCAATTGATAAAGTTCTTCGGGTCAGCATATGCATGGAATGTTCATAGAGCGCACGCTCATCGGCATACGCTCGGCACTCAAATAAAATATGTTCGACAGTTTCTATTCAGCCACAGTTATTGCAGTATGGACTTTCGGTTTGACCAATGCGGTACCGTAAGCTGTTTCCATAAGCACTGTTCAGTCGAAGACGATGCCCTCGCATTACAGGAAGCCTTGCTCAACAGCCGAAAGGCTGCAAAAAGAAGCATGCGCGGCCGTTCACCAAATGTGCCACTGAAGTGGTCTATGAAATACCCCTAACGTGCGGGAAGAGCTATGTTGGCCAGACGGGGCGCTGCGTCAATGATCGAGCAAGGTAACACGCTCTAACTGTAAGAAATAGGGACGGCACATATTTAAGCGCGCATGTGACATCATGTGGATGCACGCCACGCTTCACGGAGATGCGAATTTTGGGTAAAAGCAAAAACAAGGTAGCACGGGAAATTTTGGAGGCGTTTTTCATACAAAAACGGGGTAGCAATTGTATCAGCGAAACTTCAATCAACCTGTACGAGTCGGAAGTGCGGTATCTCGAATGTGTCCGTTAGTGTGATTAGCTAGAAGATGGCTTGAGCATGTTGCGCATGCGTTGGCGAGAGGCTGTTTATATTACCCTGTATTCCTCAAGGAATAAACAGTTGCAAGTGAGCGCCCGTCCTGTCTATGTGTTTCTTCTCTTGTGTGGTCGTAAATTTGGCGCGGAATTGACTATTGAATTTCGATGGTACAAAGTTTCCAGATGTCGAGGAATTCTGCATGGGAGTCTTGTTCTTAGATGTGGGTCGATAGAGTAGAGGAAATCATAATGATGTGTCGAAAGGTTCCAGAGCCTCTTGTTTTCTTCGGAAGCAAGTCTCTTAGCCAGTTGGGAAGCATCAGATTTGGTAAAATAGGTTCGCCTGTAATTTCGGTTTTGAAGTCCTTTGCGTGCCGCTTCATCCGCTTTTTCGTTGGCCAGAATACCGCAATGAGCTGGTATCCACTGAAATGTGATAAAGTTACCTGTGCTAACAGCCAAGTGGTGCAAGTACGCTATATCGAATGAAATCGGGTGATGATTTGTTTTCTTTAAGAGGTTGAACAGTATCTGCAGCGCTCCCTTGGAGTCGGTGAAGACCACCCATCGGTTCGGCGTTTGACGCAAGATATATAGGACAGCTTCTTTGATGCCATGAAGTTCTGCTGTAGTCGAGGATGTCCTTCGCTATCATGTTTTAGTATTTCTTATTACGCAACCCATTATCTAAACAACAAAGGAAGGGGAACCAAGGCCCTATTTCAGTTAACCACAGCCTCAATAAGGCAACACATATTGAATCCAAGGAAAGCATGAGAGAAGCTATTGATAGTGTAATGAAGCGTTTTAAATAAGCATTATACTATTGGAGACTGACCAGCAATGGCAGAACCAGCGCAAAGCTTGCGTTGCCGAATCGTCTTCTTTTCTTTCTACATCAGCAGCGTTCTCTGTTTCTGCAAACAGTGCCGCTTTTAGAGAGTTTTAGAACAGCGTACGCGAAGCTTTGCGTTTGCGTTGCGCATGCGTCTTACGCTAGCCTCTTGCGGGCTCCCGTTAAGTGACGAACGCTAACGCTACGCCCGCAATGCCTGCAAGCTTTGCGTGCGGTGTTCTAACACTCTCTGTTTACTTCCCTTCCGAAACAGAGCCATCCTGGCGAATTACGGGCAGAATACCACGGCACAGAGATAGTAAGGCAAGTGGGTGATTCCACGAAAATCGAACATGCATGTCCGGTCGATATTTTTGTTTTGTCTGGGATTTTTACATGATGTGCCGGCATATTCAAAGTGCAGGGAACCGACAATTTTATTTCCAAAGAACGCTGCGAGCGCGCGAAAGAAATATTTGAAGGTGGTGGCGCGGGCGTCTTCTTTTTTTCTCGCCGCAATATTTTTGGATTTCTTCGCCGAATTTAATGCGAACTATAAACATTGCGTCGAAAATTTTTGGTGTTCATTTTAATAGGGAATACTGTGAATTACATCCATGGTTTTTTGATGCTGTCCACGAAGGGTAAAAAATGTAAAAAAAAATGGTAGACACGGCCCAAATCGAAAATGTTTGCTAAGGTTGATGCGTCTTCGCCCGTTTGTTATTTTACACAGAAACTTCAAAACTGTATCACATATAGAAAAAAAGCATTTGAAATATTCCTGCGAGAGCTCGCTTTCCTACAAGCAGCGTAAAAAAAGAAAGAAATAGTTTAAAAACCAAGTTTTTTTTCAAAAAAGCCCATTTTCAAAAAAAAAAAAAAAAAGAACTTGGCGTCACTTTTAGGGAAAATTTTTTTACCGAAGAGTGCTTATGTCAGTCAATGCACGGTTTCGATATAAAATGTCGTCATTTTCTTTGTTAATGAGACATAAAGAGCCAAAGTAACATTTGCTGTGTGTTCTCACTTCAGTGCCTTTGATGGTTGTTATCAGCTTGCATTGTGCGTAAATCTACAGTACTAATTATTTTCAATAAAACTTGCTGCTGGGCGAGTTGGTTCATACTTGGAAGGAAAAAAATATTGATGCGCATACACAAAAAACAGACACGGACTCAGGAAACACGGACTAGCGCTAGTCCGTGTTTCCTGAGTCCGTGTCTGTTTTTTGTGTATGCGCATCAATATTTTTTCCTTCCAACTAATTATTTTGCTGCAGCGATATTTCACTCTGGTAGCCTGTCTTCAGCAAAAATGTATTCTCAGATTTATTTGTCTCTAGTGTGTGCGGGGTTGGGCTGCTTCCGCTCTCTAAAGGGCTATGCGTGCACAGCTTGCAGCCTGCAAGAAAGCCTGCAAGAAAGGTGGACGTACCTGTTCAACATATTAATCGTTTTAGGTTCCTCAAGAAATGCTTGGTCTACCTCATCGCGGCTTACAGATATCGACCGGACATGCATGTTCGATCTCTCGGGGAATCACCTAGGTCCATTGCACAATCTGATGTCTCGATATTTTTGATTACTATACTCCATCTCACAATTACCTTGCAGCACTGCCGAAGCTACGAGGAGTAACAGGCAGTGTCCTTGCGCAGCACGTAATGTAGTCCCGGGCTTAACTCTCATTATCAACGAGGTGCAAGTGCTTTAGCTGTGCTTCTCGCATGACGCGTTACGGCGATACGTGGCACGTTAGGCCCTTCACGCATGCACTTCGAAATTTGTGAAATATTGAAGAGATTACCGGCTGGTAACAGTAATAACCACCCTAACCGCGATGACGTACATCAACATGGCAGCCCCCCATACACCCCAGACCACCCGCTTCGATCCGAATTCGTGCTTTTTACTGGCTCCCTGTCCGGACAGCCAGAAATAAGTGGCATAATCTGTCATCGCTTAGTCTAATCTAACGCTGAGGGCAAATAATCAGGTATCTTCTTTCGCAATTATTTATATCGCTCGTTTGTTTTGGTGCTGCTAGGACTACTGAGGCGATGCCAAGCCGTAAAGGTGGTTTGATGTTAACTGAGCAGATGTCGCCACAACATTAGCGTCCGTGATGCGTTGACGATGCGAAACACCCTTGAATGTCTATATTGTTTTCTGTGCCAATGATTTGCTGTTACACTCAAGAATGGTACATGATTGCTGCTGAAAGGGCGTCGACCATGTTGACAAAAAGAACTCGGTGAAAACGCCAATATGAACGCTGTTATAAAAAGAACCGCGTTCCTCACAAACGCCAGCGAACACGCCCTGCACGAGTGGGTTTCTGAACATAAAGAAACGGCGAGGTGGCGTTCCCGCAGCGGTTTTTTGCATTTTGTACTAAGTAGACGGAGTAAGTATCGACAAGGTAGGCGAGCCTACGCCAAAGAGACGACGAGCAGACGACGCGACGCGGATGAACACGTCTCGAGGGGGGCTTTCGCCTTTCCTATTGGCTAACAAGCCCCTGCACTTTCCACAGTGCTGCAAGTTACTTCTGAGATCGAGTATAGAATAGAAGAAAGATGAAGTGGCTTGACGCCGAAGATCAAGTACGAGGCTTGCTAGTCCATACGGTACGGGCCGCGGTACTTCGAAAGAGGTTTCGTTGGCCAACCGGGGCTAGCTCAAGGAATCCAGCGCCACACAAGTCGGTCACGGGCATACGACGCTAAAAGGCTTCGAGACATCTCGTTGGTGTATTTGACGCTGCTTGCCTACAGTGGCGTTAGATCTGGCTCCCTGGCGACCCTCTTCAGCGAATTAGTAGCTTGGGAACTGCCGTCGACTCACTCACATAAGCGTGGCAAGGAGTTATTGCGCATAACGTGCAGGAGGGCTCGAGTCCTTGTAGGTAGAAGACAGGAGAGAGTCCAGTAGTGGTCTGCGTAGCAGTGTTTTGTGCGTACGCCACGAAGAGAATGACACGGGTCCAGTCTTAGTAACCGGAAGTGACGTACATTGTCAGAATATCACCTGATGTTCGATTAAATGTTTCTGTTAAACCATTCGTTTTATGATTGTAAGATGTGGTGGTGTGGTGAAAGACCTTGCATTCCTCTAGAATTGCTTGACGACGACCAACAGAAATACACGTCCTTCGGACGATGCGCGGCTCACGTAGTGCGCCGTGTTGTAGAATGACGTGGTGTGAAATGAGAGGCAACATTGCTAGCCGATGCAGATGTCAATGGTGAAGTCTCTGCTTAGCGCGTAATCGATGGCAAAAATCATCTATCAGTTGGTAGCAGGAGTGATGGAAAGAAGTCCATACAAATCAACGCCGGCGTAGTCCAAGGGGCGGAGAAGGCAAGTTAGTGGTTGTTACGGAGCAGGGAAACGGTAAGGGGGATTCGTGCGGCTCTGCTCGACGTAACAAATGTAGCGGTAGAGGAAGCGGTAAATTCTGCGTTGATAGTAGCAGAGCTGGAGGAAAGTGCGCACACTGTGAGTCAGCGTTGAAGGTGGCACATATGTCAACGTAGATGGCGCGGAATAAGAGCCACTTGCGTCCATCATAGAGGTAGTTGGGATAGTAGATCAACTGTCGCGAAGAATGAAATGGTGTGTTTGATGGCTTATTCTCCAGGGATGGTAGGTGACGTTGCTTCACGCAACAAGTCCATAAGGGAAGCAATGCAGGGGTTTTTGCGCCGCTGCACAAGCATGTCGGTGACGGCTACAGCGGGAACGCGTCGTAGATGGACAAGAAGACCGCCGCTAGAATGTGTATTGATTGGCGGATGCAGGGGTGGGAGGAGGGGTTACGGGGTTCAACCGTACTTTATGTATGCTCTTGCGTGCTTTGGTAGGTGCATGGTGGGCATAAGCAACAACTAACTCGTGAAATCCGCGTTTACGCTGGGCAAGCACAACGCCGAAGACAACGCCGCTAGTGTCCCTGTGAATTTCATCTTGGGTGCTCTCAGCTTTTCTGTCATAATAAACTTCTCTCCCTCTCTCTCTCTCATATGGGGTGAGCAAATCAAAATGTCGCAAAATCGGAGGCGACGTAATTATGCATCGGAGTTTGCTGGATGCATCGCCGCATGTGACTTCGCTCAAAGGTCGCGGCTGCGTCGGAGGTCGCTCAAAGCAGCTATAATTTTGGGCAAGCTGCGAATGATATGAAACGTCTAAAATAAAATCAAATGCATAGAAATGTGTGAAGGTATTTCATTGTCCGTTTATGAAAAGCAGCAACAGCACGAAGTATACTTGGAATCCGGAAGGACGCCATCTCAGAAGAAGACGGCTCAGAATAAGCAGCTTTCGTCTGCCAAATTAACACTAGAGCTGAGGCTACAATGACGACAGCTTCGACCTGTTGTAGATGGGTCTAAAAGTCGTCTGAAAAGATCACAGTACCATCCAGGTAGCAGAGATGCGTCTACCTCTTGAAGCCGCGAAGGATGTCGATCATGCGTTCAAATGTTGCACAGCGCGAATCGCGTCAGTGAATTCATATAAAGTCGGGTCTGACGAAGGCTGGTTTGCAGTGGTCAAGTTCAGCCATCGGGACTACCAGTAGCCGGAGCGCAGGTTGAACGAACAGAAAAAAGGTTCCACGCATCTGCACAATGTGAATCATGACGAGTGGGCGAAGCTCTGGGTATCGTATCGGTGAGTAACCGTACGTTACGCGAGCGTTGCCCCATATAATGTAAATTGAGTGACATAAAGTGTACATAGAAATGTAAATTTATTTCGCCTTCCGGTCGTCTTATCAACTCAAAATGTCGCAAGATTGTAGGCGACGTAAGAATACATCGGAGTTTTCTCACATGTAACTTCACTCAGAGGTCGCGGCCGCTGCGGAGGTCAGTGAAATACGCTATAAATGCGGGGAGCTGCGAATGAAACGCGTAAAATAAAATCGAAGGCATAGAAAGCTGCGAAGGTATTTCGTTGTCAGCTTAGGAAACGTAGCAGCAGCACGAAGTGTCGTGGGATCCGGAAGGACGCCATCTCGGAAGAAGACGGCACAGAATAAGCAGCTTTCGTATACGCCAAAGCAACATTTCTTTAAGTTTACCTCAATGCCATTAGAGCTGAGACTAGTGAAGACAGCTTCGAGCTTTTGTAGATGGGTCGCAAAGCCTCTGAAAAGATCAGAGTACCATCCAGGTAGTAGAGCTAGATTCGTCTGCCACTAGAAGCCGCGAAGGATGCCGATCATGCGTTCAAATGTTGCAAGCGCGTTGCACGGCCCGAATCGCGTCACCATAGATTCAGATAAACCATCGGATCTAACGAAGGCTGGTTTGCGGTGGTGAAGTTCAGCCATCGGGGCTGCAAGCAGCCGGAGTGCAGGTCCAACGAATAGAGAAAAAAGAAAAAAAAACTATGCTCCATGCCGGCAGTCGCGGCATTGTCTATTAGTGGCTAGGGATAGATGTCCTTATGTGTGATCTTGTTCAGCAAGCTATAGTCTACGCGAAAACTAAGTAATTGAGCCGTATTTTTTTTTTTTTTTTTTTACAATATTGACCGGTGAGACCCATCGGCTGTTCGAGGTCTGTATGATGCCGTGTTGAGCAGTGTCAATTGTGCGATGTTGCGACGCACTGTGGCTGGCACACGATATGCGCACTTAGGCTAAGGAGCATGAAGATCAGTGTCGAAGAAATACATCGTGTTAGACTTATTTTGGGCTTCAATAGATGACAGGACGTTTTGTTAGGAATATAATTCGGATGGCAGCGCCTTTCTCTGTAATGTTCGGGAATTAGGAAATATCTCGAAACTAGTGGCATCATACGAATTAGTTCCAGGTCGCCTTGCGAACTCCACGGCGAAGTATTGCGAATGGAAATGTGGGCGATAATTCAATTCAGATCAAAATTAGTAAATTTTCGTTAAATAGTGGACTCTGCCTTTCAATTTTTTGTGGAGTAATTTCCACCTCTTCTCGTCGACCAGCTGACGAGCTAGAATAGTATAATATCCAACAGCCAACCTTTAAATTTTTTTTTAAAGTGTTCGCTGAAACATCGGTATTCTTCCTATTGTTGTACACATATGTACCCTACTCCCCCTCTAGAATGCCCAAGCGATTTAGTGCATTTGAGATAAATAAATAAATAAATAAATAAATAAATAAAATCTAAGCACGTGTTACACTCACTAAAAACGCTAAGGCGAAACCTGGTTGGCCTCTTGACACACTTTTTGTTGCTGTAACAATACGTATATATATATATATATATATATATATATATATATATATATATATATATATATATATATATATATATAGATATATGCGACTGTGTACGAATCGTGAAAATGATACTTTCGCATTCACGTTGCACAAGTGTGTCATCATCATCATCATCACCAGCAACATGAGTACGCTAATTGTAGGGTACATGCCCCTCCCATGTTTCTCCAATCGACCCGGTCCTGTGCAGGCGGCGCCCACGTTAGCCCCGGAAGCTTCTGAATCTCATCTGCCCATTTAACTTTATGCCTCCCGTTCGCGCTCTTGCCTTCTGTTGGAATCCCCGCTGTTACTTTCAATTGCCACAAGTTACCTTGTCTTCTTGCTGCATTCCCTTGACAGATAGTTAGGATTAGGATGATGTAGGTTGCCGGCGGATCTAGCCTTCCGATTGAGAGATAGTGGTAAACTACCATTCCCTTTTCTCTGAGAGATAGTGGTAAACTGCCAATCATTATCTCAGAATACGTGCCAAATGCACACTACAACATTCTTATACTTTTGGTTACTTCATTCTCATGGTTCGTATCTGCGGTCACTACCTTCCCTAAACAGACGTATTCCTTTACCACTTCCAGTGTTTTGATAGGCATCGCAAACCACTGTTCTCTTCGGAGACTGCTGAACATTGCTTCATTTTTCTGCACATTAATTTTCTGACCCACCGCTCTGCTTTCCCTGTCTAATTCAGTAATTGTGATTTGCAATTGTTTTCCCGAGTTACTAAACATGGCAATATCACAAGCGAATCGCACGTTACTAAGCTACTCTCCTTTAACTGCTATCGCACGCTGTCCGCAATCCAACGCTCTGAAAACCTCCTGTTAACACGCGGTGAATAGCATTGGAGAGATGGTAGCTCCCTGCCTTAGACTCTTTATTATAATTTTATTCCATGCTTTTTTTTTTTCATGGGGGACAATGGTGGCTGTGGACACACTGTAGATATGCCGCCGCGACGGCATAGCGGCTATGGAGGTCGGCTGCTGACCTGAAAGGCGCAGGTTCGATCCCGGCCGCGGTGGTCGCATTTCGATGGAAGCGAAATGGTAGAGGACGGCATGTACTGTGCGATGTCAAAGCACCTTAAAGAACGCCAAATGATCAAAATTTCCGGAGTTCTCCTATAGAAAACCAGCCCTGCCCAGATGGCGCGTCGAAAATGCACACGTGGCGCCCCCAAACGAGTTGGCTGAAAAAGCCCTAGTAGGACAGGGCTTCTGGGCCACGTTTAAGCGCATACGGAGTACGGAACGTTGCGCGACATGTTATCGGCTGTGTCTGCTTTTGCGCCGTGTGCGTTTTTTCTGCGAAATTTACAGCACAGAACATCGAGTTTATGCGCATTGTCGAAGGCAACAGATCGGGAGCTGCGACTGGAGAGCGAACGAGCAGTGATGCCACGGGTTTTCTTGCAGTACGGCTTCGGCAGTGTCGTGTTCGCGGAAGGGTGCTTTCTCGACAGTGCGCTGCCGAAAGGACTCAAGCTCTGCACGGTAAACTATGTTTACTCTGTCGAGGCAACTGTGTCATGGTATCAACTCACATTCCCAAACTTCAGCCAAATGCCACTCGCAAGTCGAACAAGCATCGTACGACGGGAAAGTACAGGTAAGTGTTTGTTGGAATTGCGCATGCAAAAGCGCGACCCATTCGGCTGTCTGCACGTTATGTTGCCGCTTTAAATGATGATTATCTCAACATAACTGCGGATCCGTTCGGCGAAGTGGCAGCTCATTTGAGCGAATATATCCCACTTATATTATCGGCGGCAGCTACAGCTTTCGTGTCGTGTTAACACGCAGGTGAGATGCCGTTTCTTTTCGCGCTTTTGTTTTCGATGTTTTGAACAGTGCTTAGAGCAGAACACTCGTGCATAATCGGTAGTTAAAGGTTTTGTAGTTCGTCAACTCACAGGTGAGAGTCCCTTTCGTATCGCGCATTTCTTCGCGGTGTTACGAACAGTCTATGAGTAATAAAAGCAGATCAGTCTTACAC
>JALIZH010026108.1:0-16866 GCA_030522465.1 Rhipicephalus appendiculatus
TGGCAATATGAAGAATTTCCCCTCCGCCGAACGACTTCGGTTAATCCTCGTCACAACGTTATCAGGGCGCGGAGAACTTCTTGCTCTCACACCGGTCAACAAACAAATCGCTTGCAGAGTGCTGCCATCTATCAACACGTACAAAAACAAGCGGCGCAGCGCTGGCCAATTTGAGATTACTCAGTTATACCAGTTATATATCGCTAGCTCGCGCGACTTCCCGACTACAATGTTATAAATTCATGCACTACAAGAGCACTGACGAGTGATATATGCAAGTAAAACAAGGTGAGTTTCAACTGTGAAGTTCAGACGACAGCGTTTAATTAACCTACGTGGCTACACAAAACCTCTCGAAGCTGATATTTGTACGATGTGGGTCATCGTTGGACGCGAGAGTTGGCACGTATTTTCACGAAAACTTCGCATCTCGCGAGAACGAGTCAGATTTATCGTGTCACGGAGAGCCCGGTTTGTTCACTGAAGCAGGAAACATGCAAATTCGTAGTGTTTTTTACCTGCTAACACAGCCGAACAAGTGCGCGACTGCGTAGGGCTGCCATGGTGTCGTCTACTGATCATCCATGAGAGGACGCTCCTAAATTCCGCTAGGGGCGCGACAGTCTATGGGCATTGCGAATACGTACGGCAGATGTGCAAACACGGGAGAGAACAGGAGCACTGTAGCGGAGGTATGCAACAAAAAGTGCCTGGTATAGCTGCAGTAGAGATGATTTCGATGGCCCCCATGATTTTCCAGACATATGGCGAATGACCTGGACAAAGTTGTATAGTCTTTAGATGTGAAGCATCTTATGGCGAAGCTTAATCCGGTGGTGGTGGTGGTGGTGGTGTGCCGCGGGGCCTCACTGCGCATGTGCGAACCCTTTCAAAAAAAAAAAACCTCCTCTCCCCCCTCTTTCTCCCCATCCCTCCCCGCGGCAACCACACCCTCACTGCGCATGCGCCTCCCCTCCTCTCTCCTCCTACGCTCCCCCCCTCTCTCCTCTAGGCATCCCTCCCTGCCCGCGGCGTCCACACTCCCACTGCGCATGCGCGTCCCCCCCTCTCTCTCTCCTCTCCTACGCTCCCCCCCTCTCTCTCCTCTAGGCATACCTGCCCGCGGCGTCTACACTCCCACTGCGCAAGCGCGTCCCCCCCCTCTCTCTCCTCTCCACCGCTCCCCCCCCTCTCTCTCCTCGCGACGCCGACGCAGGCAGCGTCTGCTAGCGAGTTTCTTGGTTGAAAAAACCGACTGCTCGCGCTGCACAACTGTTCACTGGCCAACCCGTATATATGGCGATGGATCTTGACCTGCAAGGTGGTGCCGGTGGGAGATTTCTCCTGTGTGTTGTTGAAGAATAAAAAAATTCGGAGCGTGCGCGTTAAGTAAAAGCGGACTGAGGGTCTCTGTGTCCAATCGGAGTCTCCCGTCTCTCATTGCCCATTAGCAGCGATTGGCATGTTCCAGTAGGAAACACCGCTCCATCACTGCGTGCTTTGCGCCTCCCCAGTTTTCTCTCCTGCCCAACGCTGCGATGAGCGCCAGCGTCCACGCCGCCGCCAGTGTAAGCGTTAGCGCCCGCTGCTTCACATCTACACATGGTTCCCTTTAGCGGGAGATGGTGTAATTTTTTTCTTAGGGCTGAAATGTGCTTCGACCAAGATAAATCACGGTCGATGATAACTCCGAGGAAGTTATGGTGAGTGACCGAAGGTATGACCTTCCCATCAATCACTAAAGTGTAGCAAGCCATTGGTTTTATCGTGAATGCCAGGGTTGCACTTTTTGTCGGTGACAGTTGCGGTCCACAGCTACTGAGGTATGCGGACGTTCTCTCGATACCGCACGTTGTAGCTTCGTTTGTACTTGCAAACGCGTTGGACTCGTGGTCCAAATGCAGATGTCATCCGCGTACACAGAGACCGAGATTTTGCTTCCTAACTTTTTAACTAGGCCAATAAGTATGATATTAAATAATGTTGGGCTCAGGAATCCACCTTGAGGCACACCACGATAGACAGGGATGCTTGTTTGTGTCACCGTCTGCAGTAGACGTGAATATTGTTCTTTCTTGAAGATAGCTGGCTATCCATTGATGCATACGGCCGCCAATACCATAGTCTTCAAGAGCATTTAGAATGGCGTCATACAGAACATTGTCAAATGCACCTTTGATGTCAAGAAAGGCTGCAGCCGTCAATCGGTGGCGCCGTTTCTGATGGGCAACGGTCGTTACTAAATCGATCACACTGTCGATTGATGACCTTCCCTTTCGAAAGCCAGTCATCGCGTATGGATATACTCGTTGCTTCTCCAGGAACCATTCTAAGCGCAGCAGGACCATTCGTTTCATGAGTTTTCCTACACAACTTGCCAGCGCCACAGGTCTGTAGGATAGCATATCACGGGGAGACTTGCGTGCTTTCAGCAATGCCACGATTTTGCTTGTTTTCCAGTGTGCCGGTACAGTTCCAGATGCCCAAGAAAGGTTGTACAAAGGCAGAAGTTCTTCGGTTGCTCGAGGACCAAGGTGGCGCAGGATAGCATAGGTGATGCCATCAGGTCCAGGTGCACTGGAACGTTGTAAAGTTGACATCCCAGTTGACATCGCCGCACGAAGCTCCTGCAGCGTGAAAGGATGATCGAGACGAGCGTCTGCTGTAGGTGGTGCGCATCGAAGCAGTGGAACAACCGTTGTTGCAGAGCCAGAGAGGTGCATGCAGAATTCTTCCGCGATCTGCTTCTCGCTACATGTCCTGGGGATGGCCAATGCGCGGAAGGGACGTACTTGCTGAGGAGAAGATGGCAGTGCTTGTACAACGTGCCATATCTTAGACAACGGTTTTCGTGGGTCCAGGGTGTTGCAAAATGACTTCAAGTTTTGTCGGCCAAGCCTTTCTAGGTACCTCTGAATTTTCTTTTGCACTCTGCGAGAGGTCCTCAGGTGTGAAATCGATTTTGTTCGCCTGTGCTTGCGTTCAGCTCGACGACTAACTGCCCGCAGCTCTTCGTATACCACATCGACCGGCTTCCTGGAATTAGATGTTGTGACAACACGTGTAGTGGTCTGCATTGATGTGGCAATTCTTTCTTCAATATCTATCGGGGCAACTATGGAGCTACACGACTTTTCTAGCTCATCTTGAAAAGCCTCCCAATCTGTGCACCGCCTTTGAATGCTTGCAATGCCGGTATACCATCGTAGCTGTACGTAAGTAGGTAGGTGATCACTGCCATATGTTTCGATGTCTGCGCACCAGGCGGCAGATGATGAAAGGCATCGAAAAACGATAGCTAAGTCGAGACAGCTGCTGTACGTTGTACCATGGAAATATGTCGGTGATCCGTCGTTTACAATATGAAGGCCATTGTTGCTTGTGAAATCTAGAAGTTGTCTTCCCCGAGTACTTATGACACTGCTGTCCCACAGATGGTGTGCGCATTAAAGTCGCCTACGATGACGTGAGGTCCTTGGCTCGAGTCGATGACAAGTTTCAGGTACCCAGCGGCAAATCTCCCGCTGAGTGAAATGTAGCCACCAGTGACAGATATTGTACGCCTCTTTAGCTTTAAAGTGATGGAAACGTACTCATTACTGTTGTGCATAGGGATTTGGTTATGGGAATACGTGAGGTCACAGCGCACAAATAGCAAAACTTTGCTAGGGTTTCCACTTGTCTGAGACGTGAATTGTTTCATATCCAGATAGTCTGAATGGTGAAGTCATATTCGGCTCGCATACCACAGTAGCAGGAAATCGATATTTCAACATTCTTTGTTTAAAATCTGCGAGGTGACCTCGTAGCCCTCGAGCGTTGTATTGAAATATAACAGAACGACCAATCATTTCAGTCAGTGATGACGATGAGGCTGCTGACGCCATGATTTTGCTGGTTTTTAGATAGCACAAAGCACCGGTTTTAGCCCGTATAGAATTTGCACTGCAGCCTTGGCAACAGGCGTCTTTACACCAACAAGCAGCATTTGTAAGGCACGGATCAACTGCGTAAGCATTGCCTTGATTTGCTTATCCGATGACGAAGTCTCACGTTCATGTTGGCTTTCTGGCGCTCGCACTTGGGCACTCCGAGATGGCAGGGAAGGCCATGTGGTATTGTCCTTCGCGTTCTTCAAACAAGGCGCGGCTTGAGGTAGAGATACCGATTCAGATATAATAGGATCTCGCGCTGACTCTTCAGGCAGTACAAGCTCTCGTATACTTGTCGATGCTGATCTCCTCCTGCGGTTACGAGAGCGCCTCTGGCGACTTGTGCACCTTAGTAGCCGCTTCTCTGTGCGTAGAGTGATCTCGTACCATCTTCCTAAGCAAGGTCATTTCAGTCTTTATTTTAGGACATTCCTTCGACCTTGACTCGCGCGAGCCGTCGCAGTTAGGGCACTTCAGGTTAGATCCCTCGCATGTCGACTCATCATGATCTCCACTGCAGCGGGGACAAGTCAACCTGTTCACGCACACAGCGCTCACGTGCCCAAGTTTTTGACATTTGCGACACTGTAATGGCCTAGGAACATATGGGCGGACAGGATGCCTCACGTAGCCCACTTTCACATGCGATGGCAAGTTGTCTCCCTCAAAAACTATCTTCACACATCTCGACCGTCCAAAACGGTGTATGTCTGTGATATTGGCAGTCGAGGAGATCAACGTTGATAGATCGCTGTCATCGATTCTGTATCCACATCGGAAATCACACCAGCAATGGTGCGGCTTCCGTGTACAATGAAGGAGCGCACGGGTATGTTGCCAAGTTGAGTCACAGCCTTCAATGCATTGAGGGTCGTTCGTGTAGACACATCAACAGCGAGTATGTTCTTTCCGGGATTAATGCGGACCTCTCTTATTTGTCCTGGAGCTATCCTTCCAAGATAGGTCGTTGTCCCAGTTGGCGAACAGGACCTGTCCCGTGAAGAGCCGACAAAAACAATGTGCAGTAAAACACAGAACTCAGTTCGTTGACTGTGTGCAAGGAGTTGTCTACAGGATACCCTTGTCTTGTGGGGTGTGCTACGTGGGCCAGACGGGCAGATGCCTGAACGAGCGCTTACGAGAGCACGCCAACAACGTTCGAAATGGCAAGGACGGCTTCCTAGCATTGCACGTGAGCACGTGCGGATGCAATCCACAGTTTCAAGGGACCACTGTGGTAGATAAGAATAAGGATGAGCAAGCGCGCGTAATCAGTGAGGCCGCCCAGATGACGCGAGAAAAAGGCGGATGCGTAAGCAAGCCATCGATTGCTCTATCGGGCAGAGAGCTGAGTTATTTAGAATGCGGGGGTGTGCGCAGCCGGCTGCTGTGACGGTTACATCTTTTCATCTCGTTTTTTGTTTTTTATAGTTTTTTATAGTTTTTAGTTTTCCTCCCCCTTTCTTTCCACTCTGGTGTTCCTTAACTGTTGTCACGTGCATTTATAAGATGCTCTAGTATCAATAAAATTTTCAGTTGGAAGTCAGCGCTTGGCCTGTGTGTTTCCTTTGTGTGGTGTCCGTTCTTTGCGCTGTTAATTTAAGTATGCATAACCAACTAGCCCAGTCAGCTACACTCTTGCAATGCGGACGTGGTATCGCATAGTGAGTAGTTTTGCCTCACCGCGAGTAGTTTCTCCACCCACTTGTACTTTATTTTAAGTTAATATGTGTACATCCTACTTGCGAAAATGCAACAAATTATTCCAGTGCGTTCCTCTGCGCATAGTGAAGTTCCAGCACATGGTTCTACAAAAGACCACGCGTCTAGAATATTTTTTTTGCGTATACATTGTACATCTTTAGTATGACTTCTAAAACTTTTGCGGTAAATTGTGGCAGATTTTCACAGATCCAGTCATAGACTTGGATCACTAAAAGAAGCGGACATTGCGTTTAGGAGCAATACAACTTCCAAAATGAGCGATTGCGGGAAATTGAAGGGTAGCTTTTTAGATCATTCCATTCGCGGCACGTATATCAATTTAGGAATTGCAGTCGGCGAGGCTGCGAGACAGGCGTCTTTGCAGACGAAAATATTCTTGTAAGATGTGACCATTTTTCAGACTTCCGCTATCAGACCTAATGTCGAACGAAAAATTTCCAAGAATAATACCAGGAAGCTCTTGCCCTAAAAATTTGTGCCAAGCAGATCTGCCCTGTGAACTAACCACACAATTCCCCGCAGGGGCGTCTGCGCAATCAGGCGTTTGATGAGTCGCGTCTCCACGGCCCCGAACCAATGGGTGGTTTTCGACCTCCTCCCAAACCCGCCGTGCGCGGCTTTGCTGTGTCCGGGGAAAAGAGGATACTGGGGGTTGAGCCGACGCAGCATGATTAGGCCTTTAAGGCCTGCCGGCAGAGACAACACACTCCTTCGGCTCTGGCTTGCCGTAGGCGGCACCCCCTGGGCTGACCCACCCAGGGGAAATCGGCAGTCGCCCTTTTTTCGTCTCTGTATCTGTGGCTCTCTGCATCTTCGTCTTTCACTATTACTTTTAATCTTTCCTGTATACATCTCTCTTCCGTTTACTTCCGATTTTTCCTGGTGGCAAGGGTTAACCTTGTGTAGTTACTCAACTTTGGGTAGTTATATTTGGTTATAGCGGTGATGCATGGCTGTTGACTTCAAGTGTTATATCTTGCAGCATCCCCTTGTTGGGCTCGGTGGTGGGTGTCTACCATCGCCGCCGAACGTTATATTCTCCGTACGGCCATCTTTCTTTCCCGCACTCCCTGACCGCCGCCTGAAAAGGTGGCGCACCGAAGAATCCCTCACACTCCTGAAATCGAAGGAGTCCTTCCCCAAGTATCATGTTGTGCATAGCCAGGAGGAAAATACGGCAGTCCGAGGTATCTCACCTTTTATTTATCGAAAACTCGCACGGCAGCAATTGACCCAGGCTATAATGTAACCAAGACGGGACGCGGCGACCTTCTGGAAGTCTGCAACAAGTTTCAATGTCACAAACCGTCCAACCTTGAAGCATTTGGGGACGTTCCAGTTTCAGTAGGCCCACACAGATCCATGAATACCGTCCGCGGTGTCATGTCGAGAAATCTTTCCTGATGCCTCAAAGACTCACACTTCTGTATTCTACGCAAAGGCCGGTCCATCTTTTCATACGCCGGTACTTTGTATTGTAACAGGAGCATCTTCACAGCAGATGCTTATGCGATACTTGCGGCCGTTAGGTAAACACATCAAACAATTAAAACTAGAAAGTGCAGTAATATACACCGATTCTCTAAGCGTGGTAGACACCCTCAAAATTCTGAAAAGGCACGAAAACCCCGTTCTTAACCCGCTGTACTCGCTCCTATGCTCGGTCTACACACTCAAGCAGCATGTCGTAGCGTGCTGGGTGCCAAGACACCGCGATATACAAGGGAAACGTTTTTGGTGGACCAGCTAGCTGCATCTGTCAACGAAACCACTGTGAATGCAACAATAGCCATTCCTGTGCTTCACTTAAAACCTTTCCTTAAGCGAAACCTCAGGGCTTATTGGAAGAGCACATGGGATAGGCATACACAAAATAAACTGCCCGTTATCAAGCCGCCACTTGGTCATTGGCCGCCAGTATCGAAGTCACGGCGCAGACAAGTAACACTTACCTGGCTAAGGACAGGACATCCACACAGCACACACTCATACCTTCTGTCCGGTGGCGATCCAACTTTGTGTGAGAGATGTGGTGAAGCAGTAACCGTGCTTCACATTCTTATGCAGTGTGATGAACTAGGCACGCTTAGAAAACAACACTGTCCATTACCGTACCGACAGCAAATGCCGTTGCATCTTTCGATGTACATAGGTAGGGAACCGCTTTTTAAACACGAATCATTCTTTGCGTTTTTAAAAGATGTAAATAGTTTTCACGTCATATTTACAGGGAATCTGTACACGACGTCTGAACAGAGGTTGCTGCTGCGGTGGTTACATTAAACAAGGCAGCTACCTTCCGGCCCTTGGAATCAAGGGCGTTGACGAGGCACTTGTGCTAATGCCATATATTTCCACCATAGTTTTATAATCACGACCACTCGCCATTAATTCTCACTACAGACATTTCCTGTCGCTCTCTTTATTTGAATACTTACATGTTTTACCCGCCTTAGCGCGCGGAATTTTAAGGGTCGTATACAGCCACGTACCATAGTCATTGTTCTCATCCCTTATCTCATGAACTGGCCCAGGCCCCTTCAGGACCTTAAATAAAGTTAATTCGCTAACTCTTTGGCCATCAAATGGCCCTTGCGCCATAAGACACCGCACATCAACTAACCACTCAATTACACTAAGCGTGTCAGGTAATGCGCTAGAAACTGAAATAGCAAAAACTGGCGAAACTTCAATGCTGCGTCTTGGTTTTCGAGTACATATAGTCCTCGTTTTACGGTAGTTCGGATGAAAGGGTGCAGTCTGCGACAAGTTATATTTTATGGCTTAAATCAGGGGTCTCAAGCTCACTTCAGCTAGCAGGATGCTGTCACGAATTGTAGTCTCCCACAAGGGCCGGGACAGTCAACACTCGAGAGGGACGGGGGTTTTGAAGAAAATTTTAGCTAACGTTGACATTTCAAAAAATGCCTTTCCCATATCTTATATATGGGGCATTAATAAAGGAACATTAAAGGGTCGATAAAGTATCGAAATATGTCGATGCTGATATCCAGAGTGAGTGAAACATAGTTTCTGTTCCATGGTTATGGTTGAGTGAATGGTGCCCCGTGTTAAAGAAAATGCTTGCTACCATTTATGTGTGTGAAGCTAATGAACGCACTTATTAATAACACACAAAAAAATAAATGGGACAAAGACAGTCATGTGTGGGTCGGGACGCTAACGAAGGCACCCGGTCCACGTGTTTGGGACATCTGGCGTAAATGCTGCAGCACTCGCACCTTTATTAGGCGCTCGATTAACAATAGGTAACGATGAACGCGCCTTGGGTGTTTGTAAACCTCATGAATCCACCGTGGGGTGTCTAAAACGCCCCATGTTTATAATACTGTTGCAACAATTACACGTAAATCTCGTTCGGTTAGATCGGCCCGGGATTACTCCTCCGGCGTGCGGCACCTGAAGGTCCAGGTACAGAGCCTGAAGGTGCGGGTCTTGAAGAAACAGGGATTCTCATGGCTGGTAGTCTGCATTTCTCGTGGATATTACGCGGCACGTCTGTACAGATGGAAGGCACGGAGGGAGGAAGGAAATAAAAACGCAGAAGGTAGGGAGGTTAGTCAAAAAAGTGTCTGGTAGGCTAACCTGCGCTGGGACACTGGAGAAAAGGAATTGAAAGAGGGTCCTCAAAAATGATAGCCAGCTTTGTCTTTGGCAAAAGGCTGCGAGAGCGTAGACGAGAAGGGTACTTTCTGGTATTTATGGAAGCTTGCTGTTTGCCATGTTGGGCTCATTTATTTGTTATATTACGTTCAAGGAACTTTTCGGCAATGGTTGTACCGTATTTTCTGCATTGTTTTATCCTACAGGTGATACGACGCGCAATAGACGTAGAACTGGTGCCTGTCGACCCGATGACTCTCAGGGAATGACCTCTTCAGCCTTGTCAAGCAAACGGGGATCGTTCCGTTGACGTGTGAGCTGTTGAAAGTCGCTAAAGAAAATGTGCCTATCGAAGACTATGCGCGTAAGTATCGGAAAGGCTGTCTAAATGTGTTCTTAAATTTATCTTTATTGACGTTTAAATATTTTAGGTGCACCAGACGAGTTTTCGGTAATGAGTCCTACCAGCTTGGTAGTTTGCACGACAGTGGAATTTTAAGGGCTTGTTTTTTCTTTCTTAGACACAACATTGATGAGAGCTAAAAAGCAATCAACCCAAAGAAAGTATGTGGGATGTTATTCGTAGGAATCGTGATTTAAATGTAAAGAAATTCATGTGGACGAAAAGATAACTTGCCACTGGCAGGGACCAAACCTGGAACCTTAGAATACCGTGTGCGAAACTCTACCAATTCAGCTACGGCGGCGGCCATGCTCCCGTCCACTTCATTGGGCATATGCGCGCCTTTAAGACTGGGAGCATTAATAAGCGCCACTCGAAGCCATCAGGGCGATCGCATTAATCGTGGTAGTTGGGGTTCCCTCATAAAAAGCAGTGCGGTGAACAAGGAATGAATGCTCGATATGTCGATAAAATTGCGTGCAATAACTACGTTCTATCATGGAGTTCGGAAATTGAATTAGTCTGCTAATCACACCTACTGAACGTCAAATATGGCTACGAGACTATATCCACATTGTAGAACAACATCAGTTTTTTTTTTCTCCAATCAGATGTCAAGCTATTTGTGTCGTTGCATGTTCCGAGGCCTCAAGGCGGAAATTTACGAGATTTTCTTCCTTCTCGCTCTCCATGCTCTGGTTTCCGGGCACATAATGAAGTTAACAATTTTTATTGCGTAATTTTGGTGTTTGACAGTAAGTGACTGTAATAAATCAACGAGACACTCGATAGCCTGAAACGATACAGTACTGAATTTTACTTATGAGATAAATGTACGTCTGCGCGACCACAATACAAGGCTCAGAGTACCTCAGGGTAAATTCTGCAGTGCTCAATTGTGTGCACAGAAAAGAGAGGGCTAAGAATAAAACCTCCAGGAACAGCCAGTACAATCTTTGTGAAAAAAATGAATTTATGATGAATGTCTCAATGATGTTGTCACAACAATATTGGACTACATCTTCTCGCGCTGTGAGCATGGTAGAACTCACCATTATTGCTTTGTAGATGTGTATTTGGGAACTACTCCCCCCGAGACGTCTTTTTTGAATCTGTTAAGTTGTAAACGCCACCGTCGAAAATGGCGTTTCATTAAGCAAAACACATATTTGAAAGGATGTAAAGGTGCAAGTTTTGAATCCGTCAAACGTTTTTTCTGATGTGAAATTGTTTTCATGGATGCGCTAAGAAAAATTAGGAATAAGAATAATGTCGCTGAAAATTGTGTGTATGTTATTAATTACCACAGGTGCATTTCTGTGACTTTTTCATAAGAAATCCGTAGTGCAGGTCTGCAGCAGAAACTTCAATGACTGTCTAGTTAACCTCCCTACCTTTCCTATATTCATTCTCTCTCTCTCAATGACTGTTTCAAAATACCATTTGTATTTCCACTTAAAAGCCAACCAACACACTCTTTTCCAAGCACAGACATATATGGATAAACGTACACGAGTGTGCTTCGCGCGCTGGTGCATTCTATATTGGCAGTTCCGTTCTATGTTGCCGTTAAAACGAATATGCTGATAATCCACGCGTTCGGCATTCTCGCAACAGCATTAAAGATTCGTGAAATTTCGCGATGCTGTGCTCGCCGAAGGAGGTAACTACAATGCTAAGTCATTGCAGGTTCTTTTGGAAGGATCGAGACGTAGTCCTGTGCTTGCATATCCTGTGCTCCATGTTCTGCGCAGTGGATGTGCACGTTACTACGTGCATCTTCAATGAGCATCCTGGTGATTGGTTGTTTGCCTTTCGGCATAGCATGTTAGTAGTGTAATTATGGTGTCATGGTCGACACTAAGTGACGTTACTTGTGTGCGTCTGGAATTAAGGGATTGCACCACCTTTGACTGTATATATATGCGAGTGCATGCTGTATTATCACTCTAAGAAATAATCGAGTAAAAGCGTGTCTTTTTTGCTACACAACTATAATCTTCATCTACCCCGCGTACTTTCCTGGCGTTATCACCGCCGTCCCGGCACTTCCCGGTCACGAAAGCCGCGCGCGTTATCAGCGTGACGTAGCATTATTGATAGGAATGTGCCGGGAGCCTGGTTTTCAAGAGAGGAAACGTGAGCAAGCCAGATGACGGATAATTGTTGTGTAGCAGAAATACTCCCAAAATACTCGACTTTTTCTTAGAGTGTAGACGAGTCTTGCATGACATCGGTTGTGTGCCTTCGTTGTTTTATGTCGCACCGCGTGCTGCCTCTAAAATCTGGCGACGAGGGATCCGATCACACTGCCATGGCTTACGCCGCACTGGCCGCGCTCTCGTCGCCGCCGCCTTTTATCGCCAACCTGGACACTGAGCCACGCCATGGCTCCGCTCGATACACCTCTTCGAGATTTGCTTTTCGCGTCCGGTGCAGCCGACTTGCCTGCGCCCCGCTGCCTAATCCTGCTGCTGCACCGCTGCCTGGGCCCGGAAGGGCAACGCCTTTGCAATAAGCTTCCACTGCCAACCACGCCCCAGCTGTCCGACACGGTGCATGAGTGACTACGGTGCTCGGCTACTGACCTGAAGGTAGCGGTTTCGATGCCGGCCGCGACGGTCGAAATTTCGGTTGAGGCGAAATGGTAAAGGCCCGGGTACTGTGCGAATTCATTACACTTTAAAGAGAACAAGATGGTCGAAATTTCCCGAGCCCTCCACTACGACGTCCCTCGTGAACATATCGTGGTTTTAGGACGTAAAACTCCAGATATTATTAAATGTGCCCCAGCTACCGATGACCGAGTGTTACGATCGGCCTTAGAAGCCATCATGGCAGAGGCAGCAGAGAATGCTCCGGCGACTCAAAAGTTCCTCCCGGATTCGCTGCCCTCAGGGGGCGCAAGTCTAATCCTTTTCCTGGTATGCCCTCGAGCGCGCGGCGTGCTCAGGTGACCAGAAATCCAGCAAGGGTGCGGCGAACAGCCCTTTGTTGCAAGATGCGGCCGGCATGGGAACGAGCGGCGGACACCTTTTCCAGTGACGTGGCATGTCTCTGCAGCTGGACGGAGCCATTAGCGGCTGCAGGTGTGGTCGACAGCGGCAACCATGTCTTCAGAGGTCACCGATTTGGCACCAGTCCGGTTCCCCTTCGGGCATTTCCTCCTCGCCGACAATATCGAGTCGTCTGGGCGTGGTGCGTGGACATCCCCCCTGTGTGGGGCATTGGTGTCCGTGTTCCCCAACTGGACTTCTCGTCCTCGCCCTTTTGAGGAATGTGTTGTGCGTCCCATTTCCTCCTTCCTGGGGGCAGGGCGCTGTGGTGGCAGGACACCTTATTGGCGGGTGTTGCTGACACCGGTTTGATTGCCTCAAGTTGCCAGACTCGGGGCTTTATAAGCCGAAGACTTTTTTGTAAGAACTCTCTTCTTCTTGATCTCTCAATGTAAATAAACGTCTTTAAATATCTTCCCTACGAGCGCCTTCCTCTCTGCTAAAGATGGGCTAGGGGACCGGCGGTGGGCCAGCTACCAACGATGAGACACGCCGGGACCCGGTCGCAACACAAGCTTTTGACTACCGACGCTACCTCAGCAGGTGAATGCAATCATTACAGACCGAATTTTAGGCAAATGCCTATTTCACGTCACTTTGACATATGAGAATGAACTAGAGGTTCAGGACCTTTTAGTATTTCTATAGTGTCCTTAAATGCATATTTTGTGTTTGTGCCTGAATTTCTGCGAATATTATCAATGCCTTTTAACTGAGCTGCGCTTTAGGGGATCGACTTGTCCATCCATCGATCTCAGGTGGCATGGTCACGCTCACAATGAAGAGCTCAATAAAGGCCTAAAATATGGCTATCACTGCCTGAAACCACCCTTATCGCTTTGGCGAACGGAGCTCGCCCTACGGAAACCGCCCTTTTCGTCTTGGTGGACAGACGCGTTGCAGCTACTTTGGTCATCGTGGTCCTTGCTCTGCGCTTATGTCTTCACATGACCGCAAGGTCAGCTGGACTTGAAAAACCCTTAAAGAGACTGCTTCGCCGAGTGGCCACGCAGTTCGGCGGCAGGGCGCGAACCGTGCAAATCGTAGCACGTCTGCTTTTTGCAGCTCAGTTTCCAGCTCGCCTCACCGAAACCGCCCTTATCGCCTTGGTGGACGGACGCGTCGCTGCTACTTTGGTCATCGTGGCCCTACGCCTGCGCTTGGATCTTCACGTGACCGCACAGTCAGTTGGACATGGAAAAGCCTTAAAAAGACGGCTTCGCCGAGTGGCCACGCAGTTTGGCGTAAGGACGTGAACCATGCTAAACGTAGTACATCTGCTGTTTTGGAGATCCCTGTCTTCAGGTCGCTGCACGGAAACCGCCCTTTACGCCTTGGTGGACGGACGCGTTGCCACTACTTTGGTGATCGTAGTCCGGCGCCTGCGCTTGGATCTTCACGTGACCGCAAGGTCAGCTGGACTTGAAAAACCCTTAAAAAGACGGCTTCTCCCAATGGCCACGCAGTTCGCCGGCAGGGCACGAGCCGGGCAAATCGTAGCACATCTGTTTTGCAGCTCGCTGTCTTCAGCTCGCCCCAGGGAAACCGGCCTTATCGCCTTGGTGGACGGATGCGTCGCCGCTACTTTAGTCATCGTGGTCCTGCGCCTGCGCCTGGTTCATCACGTGACCGGAAGGTCAGCTGGACTTGGGAAACTCTTAAAAAAGAAGGCTTCGCCGGGTGGGCTACGCAGTTCGGCGGCGCCACATGAACCGCGCAAATAGTAACACATCTGAGAAACAGTGTTACTTGCGTTTATGTTTGCGCCCGTTCCTGTGCACTGCTGCGGAACACACAGCGTGAAGTGTACTTTGTTCAGTGAAGTGTATTTGCTTCGCTATGGGGAAGGATTCCGCAAAGAGGGCGGCTTAAGATGCGGAAAAGGACGCAGCAGATGTCGAAAGCGCTTGACAATTTCTAGCGCGATTTCTGAATTGAACATGAAAAAATTTAACCTCTCATGCATGAATTAAATCCAGAGGATAAAAAAATTATTTTGGCCTAAAACTATTGCTAGAGGCCACAAAGATCATGAAAAAAATTTTATTTCAAGTAATCAAAAGCCTCTCTTATAAGATTTATGATGTGTCCCCATATGTGGAGAACTTGCCGTAAGCCGATATGCGAGTCCTTGGTATCGGTGCACATGAAATATATCTAGAGCACTGAAAGGAACAATTACATTTCAAACTGAAATGCTCACGATCGGTCTTGCATATTTCGCTTATGCGCTGTCGAAGGACTGGAAGCACCAGGGCTTGTTGAAGCGCCGTTAGCACGCACAGGCTCGCTGTCATCACTCTCTTCTTCTGAGCTGCTGAAAGTTCCAAGTACGCTTAATAGCTGCTCCCAATCATCCACCTCTGAATCGTCATCAGAGTCAGATGAGCGGTCCAAGAGAGCATCGATTTCTTCCCTGGACAGACCTCTCTTAGAAGACATCTTAGAAAAAGTACCGTTTTTCCCACGGTCTACGGAAGTGTGAGACTTAAACATCCTAAAACTACCGCAAAAGCAGACTCAACCGTGCACGTACAGCGCGGGGAAAATATAAGCGCTTTCAGCTGAGGCCTGGCTTTCTGCGGGCGCGTTTTTATTTGGTGGCGCTGCAGATGAGTCCACACCTTTCATGCATAATGTCCCCATTTCAGGACACTTCTTCTATTCCCTTCTATAGAGCCCAAAGCCGAGAAAAAAATGTCCAAAAAACCACTATACAACTGAGCTACAGTGGCGGTCATCCCTCCGTCCACTTTACCCTATATATCCTATAAAGGGTATATCCCTTTATAGGGTATATACCCTAAGAAGTAGACGGATATACCTTTCTAGGGTATATACCCTATTAAGTGGACGGATGAATGACCGCCACCGTAGCTCAGTGGTAGAGCATCAGACGCTTTATTCGAAGGTCGCAGGTTCGGTGCCTGCCGGTGGGAAGTTATCCTTTCGTCCACTTTTATTTCTTCGCATTTACATTACAATCTCTTCTAATAACATCCCCTATACTTTCCTTGGCATCATTGTCTGTTAGTTCTCATTAATATTGTGTTTAACAAAGCAAAACGAGCCCCCTTAAATTTACACTTCTTTTTCTTCCCCTCACTAATGGTGTATTTCAAGAGCAGTTACAAGTGGCGAAAGTCACTGCAGTGCATAAAGGTTGCATGACGCCCCATTTCGCAGACCTAATTACAGAACGCGTCTAAATGTAATTGGAAGTGAGCAGGACAATTACGTTCAGGGTGCTCTGCACTGACTGACATTGGAAGTCGGATATCCGACGAATTTTTTTAGTCGTGCGTTATGTCTTGTGTCATCATGCGACGAATGAATGCGAAGCTGCGTTTCATGCTTCTATAATCGGAAATGATTTTTACCACGCTTCTGCCGCGCTAACTTTATTGCCAACGCGGGTGTCATTTTTGATCCTTTGAAGAAGACTTAAGGAACACCAGCGAAAAGAGCCTCCTGCTTTTTGCCACAGCGCAGCAAACTTTGACATCCTGCACGAAGTAATTCCTAAGTGAAAAATGTATGCTTCAATCTCAGCAATTCTAATTGTCAAAGGTTTACATACGGCACCCACCTAAATTTTTTGCCGAAACACTAGCGCGTATTCAGTCAGTTCAATAAAAATCATTTCACAGTGCTAAGACATGTGTGCCTACTTTTGGGCTAATTTTACTATTCTTGGCTTAACTCGGCGACATTCTTTAACCATTTTTTCCAATGATCTGGCTATATTTCGTCTTCTTTTCGATTGGCAACCCTGCTGACGCTCGCGGCGACGAGAAAAATCATGGGTGAAACCAAGCGATGGCAAGCAGGCAGTTTCTACTCCTCTGCACTGCAGCCGCCTTCCTAATGGAAAAGCGACTTCTCGGGGTGTTTTGCACTTTCCCCCATGTTTGATGTATCATGTGCCCAAGCCATTTTTGTCTGATGTAGCCATCATTATTTTCTGACGCAATGACGTTAAAGCATTCTCGTGTTTGAAAATAGTTCGGTATAAAGAATAGTTCGATTTAACCAAATTCAGTTAGTCGGGTTCGACTGTTCTCATTTCGCATGCGTCACGTTTTCTTACAGGTATGTACACGGCTGCTAACGTCATCTATCCTTT
>JALIZH010026109.1:0-28734 GCA_030522465.1 Rhipicephalus appendiculatus
CACCACCTTGGAGGTCAAGATCCACTGCCATATATACGGGATGGCCAGTGAACGGTTGTGCAGCGCGAGCAGGTCGGTTTTTTCAACCAAGAAACTCGCTAGCAGACGCTGCCTGCGTCTGCGTCGCAAGGCGAGAGAGGGGGGGGAGCGTAGGAGAGGAGGGAGAGGGGCGGGGGGGACGCGCATGCGCAGTGGGAGTGTGGACGCCGCGGGCAGGGATGCCTAGAGGGGGGGAGCGTAGAGAAGAGAGAGGGGGACGCGCATGCGCAGTGGGAGTGTGGACGCCACGGGCAGGGATGCCTAGAGGAGAGAGAGGGGGAGAGGAGGTTTTTTTATTTTTATTTTTTTGAAAGGGTTTGCGCATGCGCAGTAAGGGTGGGCACGCGGCACACCACCACCACCACCATCACCACCGGATTAAGCTTCGCCATAAGATGCTTCACATCTAATAAACAAGGAAGCCCGAGCCCGGCCCAGGCCCGAAGTGAAAAGACGTCGGGCTGCCCGAGCCCGCGGTCCGGGCCGGGCTCGGGCTTTCGTGTTACCCGAAGCCCGTGCACACCCCTACTCCATACGACAGCCGAATGCTTTACCGCTATGGCTTAACTAGCATATAGACCACGTGATGTTAACATCCGGCCGCTAATTGAAAATGTCAGCCAAGGAATGGGTTGTGGTTCGCATCGGCGCAATAGCACACTACCCGCGCTGCTCGACACAGCTCGCAGCCTGTACAAGCAGGCGTTCCTCAAGAGCCTCATCTGTATTAAGACTGCCGAGGAAGACTGGAATTCAGAAGGTGAAGCGCCAGCCAGTCGCGGTTCCCCAATGCATCAATTATGCACAGCTGAACGAATCCGCCGGCGCCAAGCCGGCGTATACGCGTGTGTCTTTTCTGGTGGTGTATCTCGTAAAACAACTGTTAAACCTATTTCTGTTCCGTGTGTTCATGTCATACTGGAATTCGCTGCGAAATTAAAAGTTCAGGTAGCGGACAAAATGTGATTAATTCGGCGACTGACGAAGGCGGCAGCGGCAAGTAGGAGGGGCAGAATAAACATGAGCGAATTCGACGTCGGCGAATACGGCTGTCCAATAGGTGGGGACGTTGTCGCTTTCTTTTGGCTTCTGTAGTGTGATTGTGCCTGAATGGAGAACCCGGAACATGCCTCGGGACCGACGGCTATATGAGATAAAGCAGCTCACCATGGGAAGCAGATGCCACTGGTCAGGCCATAAAATGTGCCGCGTGCGTAATTACTTATTGAGGCTGCAGCTGAAACGATCAAATCAAAACAAGGACAGCAAAACTTCAGACAATTTTAAGGGAGATACGTGCCGACGATGCGGACGTAACAGGACAGCTCGAATTCACCTACATGTCAAGGGTTTATGACGTGGACGAATTCTTCAAGGTGAACGTCTTTATTTGGCCGAGCTTAGGGCCACGAAACGGAAACTCCAATTACAGCAGGCAATGCACGCTGTACACTGATATCGGCGAACAGAGCGTCGGTCCTGGATAAACTGACGAGCGGCCAAGCGCGTCGGCTTTTATATACAGGGCGCTTGAAAAAATGTCTCCAATATTTTTTTAAAAAGTCAGGAAAATGGGGTATTTGCTGGCTGTCTTCACAACTGCTTTTTCTGTAGCGGCAGGCATCTTAAGATAGCTGAAGACATGATTTGGGACAGTAGTTAAGAAAGTTGAATTAATTAACTTTTTCATTAGTGGAGTTAGGCGGTTGAGTCAAATGGGAGAATTGAAGTCGTTCATGCGAACAACCCATTTCAGCTTTGAAATTTCGAAAAAAGCGGCCTCTAGTAATAATTGTGAAGTAATGAAATTCTCCGAAATTCAGCGGCGAAACCGAAACAGAAACGCGGAAGTGAACTGCCATATTCGTCTGAGACGTCCAGATTGAGTGAACGTCATTATATCAACCATCAACCGACTTCGTTGTGTGCGTGTGTGGGCTGCGCTTGCAATAATAAGGAGCTTTAGCATGGCGGGAAACAGCAAACGCAAGGATTTAGCGTTAGCGTTAGCGTTGCGTGCTCCAAACCAAGCATGTGCAGAACGTAAACGTAGCCCGAGCTCTTACGTACGAACGATATTTCTCGAATATAGCGTTCAACGCTAACGTACGCAAGAGATCCCGTACGTAGGGCAAGATGGCGGTGCTTGTTGAAGCGAGAGCCGTCCGCTTCGAATCTTTCAAGTCGTCGATCTGCATTATTAAACGTATTCATTCACAAATAATGCTCGCATTTGACTTAGATTTGAGTAATGAGGCTTCGCGAGCTGTATACTGCCGATAAGATGGCTCTGTTTTTGAGATACAGAGTCGATTTGCCCTGCAGGAGGCTTAACAAAATTTGTTTACAGACTTCGCTCATATTTTCCGTAGCCGCGCAGAGATGGTGACGTTGTATTAATTCGCCTGTTTCCGATATAAGAAAAATACAGCCACAAGTCAAACTGAGACAGGTAAGGGGGGTTTTGAGGAATGCTCAATTGTGGCATATGTCGAAAGAAAACACGCAACACTGAACTAAATGCGGGACGGAGACACATAAGCGGTGACTTCGGATCAGCTCGATTTAGTGGCGCACTTGAGGTTTTTACAGTGCATTTAGTGTTTTTATAACTAGATGGCGCCGTATGTGCTTGTGTTAGCGTTAGCAGGAATGCCTTTCGCTGTACTAAAAGCCCACCAGTTGGCATGCCGCGTGTTCCGTTTTAGCGTTAACGTTGAGACGCACGCTAGCGCTAACGTAAGCGTTTCCCGATATACTAAAACTCGTTAATAGCACGCAGGACGCACATACGTTAACGGATGGGGAAGAAGTGCTCCTCTGTAACCATTGTCTTGAACAGTGACGTCATTCTAGTCGTCTGCTTGTTGCACTCATCGGTGCTTGGGTTTCAGTTTCGCCGTTGAATTAGCCTGAATAATTAAAAGAGGCCGTGTTTCTAAATCTCAAAGCTGGGGTGGGTTTTTCGCACGAAGAGTTCCAATTCTCCCGTTTGACGTAACCGCATAACTCGACTAATTAATAGGTTAATTAATTTATTTTCTTAATTACTGTCTTAAATGACGTCTTCAACCATCTTAGGATGCGAGTTGCTACAGAAAAAATCACGCCATATCCACGAAGTGAATGATGATGAGTGGGCAAAGCTCGATCGTTTTTATCCATGGCAGAAAGAGAATGTGTGGTCTGGAATGTGTGGTCTGGAACGCGCTTCATGGTCATCATCGTCATCGTTATCACGTGTAGTGGGTACATTCCACTATACTGGAACGCGCTTATACTTCATCGTTATCCCGTGTAGTGTGTACATTCCACTATACTGCGTCATCGTCATCTTTATCACGTGGAGTGGGTACATTCCACTATACGTGGCTACCTACCTACCTACTACTACTACTACTACTACTACTACTACTACTACTACTACTACTGCTACTACTACTACTACATAGGAGGGACAGACCCACACCCTAAGGAGCTTCGCCCCTAAAAGCATTTGGGAAATACACGAGGAAATATCGCATTTTGCGGATTTTTTGAGGATCTTGGACACATGTCTTGAAACACCCTGTAGGTATCGTCGAAGATTCTAGAGTTACCGCGCAAGTTCCAGAACTAACTGTCATATTCGCGTTGTGCACGTAATCTCATCGGAAGGTTCTAAGACTATCTAGATAGCTACCCGTCATTCGCGCGCGCTGCGCGCGAGGCAGCAGTTCTATTGTAATGGGGACTTAACATGAAATTATAAAGAAGGGAGCACGTGTGGCAATAGGTACAGGCCTCACACCATATTACCAAAAGTATCCGCATTATCTGCATTCTGAGCCTTTAGAGTTCGGGATATCACACACCAAGAAATTATAGCGGCCTTTCATCGAATAGTGCGCAACACCACCCCAAGAGTGGACGGAGTACAGTGTCAGCTTCCGAAAAACCTTGATGACAGGTGAATATAAGCACCTGCGGCTTACTTTCAGCGCAATTAACAAGAGGGCACACTTTCACAGGAATGGTGATTGGCTGATAACACCATGGAGCCCAAACCAGTCTTGCAGCCCTTCTTAAACTCATTGTGTCCCATATCGGAAGCTGTAAAATATTGGAGAGCACTCCATGTGTTCTCTCACCACCCTCAGAGCCAGCGAACGCCGCTTTGCTGTAATCTCGCCAAACAGACGCCTCTCACACAGTCGTTATCTCAATACGACTGAGGAGAGAACTGCAGAAGACCACCCAGTTTGTTTCACCTGTCAACGCAGTGGACGTACTGCGCGCTGCTGATGACACCCATGGTCTTCGGCACCTCGTGCAACGAAGAATATTACTCGTTTCGACGATAATACACGCCACCTTTCACCTCCTGTTGAGCCCCGTGGCGCTCACAAGGTTTCTATAAACTAGTGAGTCAGTCGCTCGCTTTCTGCACGTTTGCACCAAATTGGTGCGCCGTAGCCACGCTGCTTATCGTCTCCCTAAGCCTCCCGCTGCACCCTGTCGCAAAACTAAGAAATGCAGCCTCCAGAAGTGGTTCTGTCCACGATATAAAGTATAATTGACGTTAATGTAGACGGCTTACCATCCAGGCACTTGTCGATACTGGAGCAAATGTATCGGTAATGAGTGCAAGCATACGTAGACGCTTAAAGAAGTCCTCATGCCAGCAGCTACACAAATGTTCCGTGTGGCCGACGACGGCTCGCCAGTTGTTCTCGGTATATGTACTGCGCCCTTAACTATAGCCGACCACCTTACTTCTGTCATTTTCGCGGTTATTGACCGCTACCTTCATGAAGTTATCCTTGGATTGGGTTTTTTTATAAATACTTCCGCTGTCCACTGAACCACCAGCGTCCCTCAGCTAAAAAAGTTTCAGCTCGTCGCTGCTCCCTACACTAACCCGCCGCGTTGTGCTCCCTTCAAGATGTGCATCTAGCACCTCAGGCAGCCCCCCTACGTGATTTTGAACGCGCAACCGCAGGCTCCCAATGATGCATGTCATTTTCCCCCTGGTTGGCGTCCTGATACACTCGTCACTATCGCCGACAACCACACCAATCTTCATGCTTTAAAGTTCAGCTTATGTCTTCAAGTGCTTCTTCGTGGCTTCTTCATGGCCGACAAATGTAATGATGACGAATTTTAAGTTACAAGTCTGACTGCCAAGACTAATTTACTTCTATCTACTGCGGCTAACAACTTTTATTCTGTGCTGGATAATTTCTGCAAAACGGTTGCACATGAACTCCATTTTGCACAGGAAGCGATACGCACCACCTTCTCGCGTCATACAGTGACATTTATTTTTATTTTGGCGGCAGAGCTCCAGTACAAACAACTGGAGTTCAAGACTGTAAAAACGCTGATGAAGTCAGTGGTATTCGTCGGCGTCCCTATCGTGTCTCACTAGCTGATCGCAGAGTAATTTAAACTGGAGAGGAGAAAACGATCAACATAGCTGTCATATAGGGCCAAACAACGAAACGTTCCTTTCCTCTGTAAGGAAGCCTTCATTTTGGTGAGGCCGCCTTATGTCACTCTGAAAGCTTCCTCACTGAGGAGCCCTCGGTGAAGGGTTCCTTGGCGCTTCCTCAGCTCAAGGTTGCTTTGGGGCTACCTTCGTGCGCCCTTAGGTCCGCTCCTGGCCCTGAACGAGCGCTTCACCTCACAGCTAGCCCACGTGATGAGCTAGCCCACGTGATGCTTGTTTCCGAGGCAACCCTCCCACCCCACCTCTGCGGGGAGAAGGGTGTTTTCGCAGGCATGTTGACTCGTGAAGCGCGTTTAGACTGACAGCGTTTAAAGAGGCAGGCGTTTCAGTGTTGCTAGACCGCACCACGTTTTGCGCTCGACTACGGTGGCTTTTCACATTTAGTAATCGCAGTTGGAAGAAAGCGTACACGCGTCTCTATATTAACACTTCAATTTGGAAGTGATGTGGTGACCCAACTTTTTTTTACAGAATAAACGCTTGTGAGCAAAGCTTATATTCGATAATCTCGAACGCAGGAGCGCGGCAACCATTCCTCCCGCGAGGACGGGTGAAGGGAGCTTTCAGAGTACGCTTGCTTCCTCCGTCGGTACTTGGCTGTAAGGAGGCCTCACGTAAGGTGAGGACGCATTCGAAGGAAAGGAACGTTTCGTTGTTTGGCCCACAGTATTATCAGACACCCCTTGGGCCTCCCCTTTAGCCCTTGAAAAGAAAAAAAAATGTGGTAGCTGGGGCTTTGGCGTTAACCGTCGTAATTTAAATAAGAGCACGCGAATTGAGATACACACGCTACCACGCATCGATGACGCGTTCGACCGCCTACACAGAGTTACATAATTATCGAATATTCAACTTCTGTCTGGATACTGGCGAATTTCTCTCGATGAAATGTACAGTGAGAAGACTACTGTGGTTTGGGCACGCGATGGTTTTTACTCGTTCAAGTACTGTAATGTTGATGCGCTGAGCAGAATGCATGAACGAGTAACGAAACAAGAGGACATGGCAAGTGGTGCGAACGTGATTCTTGCGCACCACTTGTCCTGTCGTCTTATTTCGTTACTCGTTCGTGCATTTCGCTCAGCCCAACTACATTACAATCCCGTACCAACTACCCAAATTAAGCTTTGCTAAACGTTATTACTAGTTCACCCGTGGTACTTCTGACGTAAGGACATCTTACTTTCGTCGCTTCATCAAAATTTTTGCCGACGGTGCTAAGGCACTACTACATCTGCTGAAGAAAGAAACCGCATTCTCATGGGGCTCTGAACAGGCTCAGGCGTTCACCAGTCACATTGGCTTCATGTCTACTCCCCCTATACCACCCCAATTTGGCTCATCTGCTCAAACTAAAGTTCACCCTGACGCAAGCGGCCATGGTATTGGCGCATTCCTCGCTCAACGGCAGCACGAGAGACACTGCGTGGTACCTTACGCCAGTCGCCACATCGCAGCTCCGGAGACAAGTTACTGCGTCACCCAAATATAGTGCTTGGCTTGAGGTTCAACTGTCGCGAAGTTCCAGCCATAATTATTTTGTCACGCGTGTTCAGTCGCTACGGACGACCACGCCATCTGCTGGCTTATTCTTTGAAGAACCCGACCTGTCGTCTCTGTCGCTGGGCTTTCCGGCTTCAGGAATTTTAGGGGTGAAGCACCTTAAGGTCTCGGCACGTTGGCGTGCTCATCTGCTGCTTGCTGCTTGACGCTGCTGTCGTTACGGTGCTGCTGTCGGAGAGCAAGAGAGGGCGCCACCGCCTCAGCGCTCGCCGCTATGGACTATGGAAACGCTCATTCTATGATGAACACCGACCTACCAATTCGCAAGACGAGAGCGCGTCCTCGCCCTCGAGATGCAATGCTGGCGGAGGCAGCGTCTGCTAGCAAGGCAGGAGAACATGAGTTTGGCCTAGTTGCTCTTTACTGTTCGACATCTTGACCGCACAAAAAAAAGACGAGAACGAGCGATGTGTCGTCGTACCTCCCTCTGTCCTGTGTCGTCTTATCTACTTCTGTCCTCATCCTTCTTGTGCGGTCAAGATGTCGAAGAGTCTGCTAGAAAGTTTGTTGATTGAAAAAACCGACCTGCTCGCGCTGCACAACCGTTCAGCGGCCACCCCGTATATATAGTTACTGGATCCGGACCTCCAATGCAGTGCCGGTGGGAGATTTGTCTTTTGCGTAGTTGAACAATAAAGATTGACAGCGTGCGCGTTAACTTAAGCGGAATGCGGGTCTCTGTCTTGTAGTGCAAGGGAGACGAGACAGTGGCTGACGAAGGCCGTGTCGTGGTCTCAACTTTTTTGGGACGCGGGCGAAGCGAGAGACCGAAGCGGTTGCGGCTGCCACGTCTAGCCAGGCCAGTAGCCAGGGCGTTCTGTTCTCCTCGTGGCTCGCGCATCACGAGCCACGCGGCTGTCTTCTTCTTTTGCGCGGCAGCGGGGACGCTACATCGGCTGCCCCCCTAGCGCTTTGCGCGATTTGAAAGATACAAAAGAGGAACTGAAGCAGCAAATACTATGCACATGTACGGCAGTTCGTAGTGTCCGGTGAGAGGTCCAGAGAGAGTCCGTGGTCAGCTGATCGGTGAAATGGAATGCTCGGAGTGTCGAGGCTGAGAGTCTCGTTGTGGACGAGGAGCTCGGAGTACACTAGAACAGGCTCGGGAATAAGAAGGCGGAGTCTGTCGACAGTGTAGAACCCCTCTGTCAGACGCGCGCTTCAGGTGTGAGGACGAGGACTTGGCTACAGGGGATTCAACTTTGAATGCAGGCGACGTCCTGCAATGCGCTGAGGGCACTGCCTTGAGTTGCCTGCGCCCACGTATCCAGCGTGGCTCAACTCTGCGAGAGCGCTCCATGGCGGCGCGCGCCAGCTCAAGCCTGTAGCCAGTCAGTGGAAAGTACCGTGGACGCGGAGAGCGCTGACGACAACGTTGAAGGCACCGTGGGGCGTCCCGCGACGCTGAAACGGAGAAGTCGGTAATACCGCTCGCTGCATCCGCCGTAGCCAAGCTCTGGTTTGCGGATCCGGCCGTGGACAGGAGCCGATCGACAGGCGGCTGATGAGGGCGATCGTTGTGACCAGTGTCTTGGCACGTTCGAGACGGTCCAGGCGCCGCGTTTGCGTCGTGTGATGGGCACCGAATCACTGGTGCCGAAATTATCAGTGCTGGCTTCGGTGGAGTCAGGCTGCAAGTTTTTAGGCTTAGAAGTCGAGTGGTGAGAGGAAGGACACCCAGCCGCCGTACCGAGCACCTTGACCTCGCCGGCAGGTTGGCGCCGAAGCTCCTTCTCAGGGGAAATGTCCTCGGTGTCTTCACGGCAGGTGGTAGGTCCCGAACCTCGGAATTGCAGCCCGTTTTATCGTGTGGTGGATGGTCGGGTTGCATGGATGGTGATATCTCCGGAATCGGTGGGCGAGCAGCATGCGAGGCGTTGTCCGCAACAGACTTCACGGTAAGCGGAATTAGTTGCCAGCGTGGAGTCTGCGGTGTCTCAGCTGCCGTCGGTCATCACCGTGTGGAAACACGCATGGGTGGCCGGCGTGGACTCCGGAATAAAATGCTTCTCTGTGGACGGGGCGATAGATTGAGGAACTTGGGCGACCTCGTTGTGTTGACCGGGGCGTAGGATGGTAGGCGCTCGAGACGCACCGTGAGGTAGACTCGGTTGAGGTGGGTGGTGAGGTCAAGTCACGTACTCTACGGGTGGTTTCCTGTGGGGGGGCTTTGCTTAGCGCTGCAGAACCGGAGGATGGCGTCCCGTAGTTTGTCGTAGGGGCGCGGGCCCGTCGACAAGTAAGTGAATGGGGCGCTTTGAAGTCCGGTGGAAGAACGTACTCGAGGACCTCAAACATATATTCCTGGAGCCAGATGTTGTTGAGATCCAGGGCCACCTCGAATTCCGCGAACCATGTTTTCGATGCAGGCAGCGCGGAACGGTGGCAGCGGTGGATCGAATTGCGGCTGCCAGGCTTGGGTTACCTGGAACATGGCTGGAACAGCAGCTCGGTGGCAGCGGTGATGCGCTGGTCGCTGGTTCTTGCATCCGAGGTCACCAAATGTAGTGCAAGGGAGACGAGACGGTGGCTGACGAGGCCGTGCCGTGGTCTCAACTTTATTGGGACACGGGCGAAGCGAGATACCGAAGCGGTTGCGGCTGCCGCGTCCAGCCAGGCCAGGAGCCAGGGCGTTCTGTTCTCCTCGCGCACATCACGAGCCACGCGGCTGTCTTCTTCTTTTGCGCGGCAGCGCGGCGCTACAGTCTAATCGGAGCAAACTGAGGGCTCTGATTAGTAGAGGCCGGATTTTTAGGCACTAAAAAATTGCGTTTTAGGCGCCAAGAACAGGCAGGCAAAACACAGTTTTAGGCCCCCAAAATCGTAAATATAGGCACAATAAATATTTGCAAAAATTTTTGAGGTAAGATGTGTGCGACCTGTGTCTACGAAAGGAAAGCAAACAAATGTTATAGTTTATGATGGCACAGAGGCGTCAATGGTTTAACATAGCCATGCTATTGTCCGTTTTCCCGCATGGTTTCCAGAACACGGTCTCTTCTTTTATTGTCCAGCATTGGCGAGTTAAGCGTCCGCAGTCGAATAAACACGCTTCTGGGTCTCTTTCTTTTCGGCATGGTTGAGAAGGGCAGCCCAGGAGCCAATAGCCAGACCTCTAAAAGGCAAGAAAGGTATTTTAGCCTCGTATTGGCCGGGCCTAATCGCGCAGGGTCAATTTATCCTCTGTCTGTGAACACCTTGAAAGGGCCCCTTACCAGGTTTGAGCATTTCGAGCTGGCAAGTGTAATGCATGCACTGGGCGCTAACGATCACGTCCGCCAATATTCGCAACGCTACGCGCCCCGGAAAGGAGGTGAAATGTCAGGCTACACACCACTTGCCCTTGATCTCACGGGCGCGCGCCCCAATATGGAGGAGGTGACGTACAACAAGGAATGGTCCAGCGTACGTCAGGGTAGTACGTGGCACTGCGAGAATTATTCGAGGCGACATGTGTAATTTGTACAATCTGTTGCTTGAATAGAAGAATGAAAGTTGCAGAAATTTTAAAACATACAGACGGAATCTGTGTGCGTTTTTGTTTATTTTTTTTACTTCGAATTGAGCGTGATGCGATACTAAACTGCCACCAATTCGTTTGCGTCCGTGTTCTCGTCGTTGCCGCGTCGTGCCGGCGCCAGCCCTGACAACGCATGGCGTATTTTTGATCCATCGTCCCTTACAGCAATTCCAGCGGTGCGACACGCTGTGTCGTGGTAAGGATACATCATCCATGCCAGCCTCTCCAAGCGCACAGAGGGATCCATCCCACAGAAACAGGCAGTGCACTACAGAGAACGCCGAAACGGTACAACACCACTTGTGTGCACGACCTGGCTTGGCCATGTCATGCGCACACAGTGTAACCTTGCGTGCGCATGACGTGTTGATGCGTCTGCGTCGTGTGATCTCCCGGCTCCGAGTTGCTCCGATACTGAAGAGGGCAGGGAAGAAATTTAGCTTGCGAGTGGCAAAGATTTCAAGCTCACCTACCAGCATCATGCTTTGGCGGCTTGTAATGAACCAATTAAAAATTTCTTGCGGTACAAAGCTCTTCACTGGGCACGCAACAAAAACTTCCAGTGTCTAACTAAAATTTCTCATGTGACCTGGTGAAGCGCCCTTTAAGAAGTAAACAACAAACAAAACAAAAGCCAAGTGCACATCTGATTTTTTTACCTGCACTCTACATTCCCCTGACGGGATTCCATGCATTCGTTCTCCATCTTCCTGCTGCTGCACAGATGTACCTCCTGTTTTCTGCCGCCCACCACACCCAGGTCATCAAGGAGGTGCTTCAATTGCTTGGGAACGCTTGACTGGAAAACCGGCTGTAAAAGCCGCCCGCCACGTCCTCGGCCACGGACGCCACTCTCCTCTTTTCTCCTGTCCTCTCGCCACCCCCTTTATTTTCCTCTCCTCATTGCACTGTATTCGCTGAGACGTGCTCCGATTTAGGGTTGCAGAAATAGCGCCTTTTCCTCTCCTCCTCCTCCCCTGCTCCAACCGCTCGCGCCATGTCAGTGCGGTGGGGTAAAGTGGCCGGCGCGTTCCATTTCGCTGCTGCTAGCGGTTGCTTACCGGAAGTTTGTTGAACTAGGGAACTAGGTTGTGGCATCCCATAGAGTTCCAAAACGTCAATTTTGCCCGGTAACATAAATTACGGTCTCAAACTGTACTCGAAAGCTAAATTTAAGTTTAAATAGTGATGATATGGGAGCCGTTTTTGAAAATAGTCATTTACAGGCACTTATAGACATTTAGGCACAAACGCCAAAAATAGGCATTTATAGGCACTATAAAAAACACTATAAAAACCCTCCTTAACCCCTAATTCATGCTCATATATCAAAGTGGCACGATAGGAACGCAAGGAACAATATAGGCATTTGCCTAAAATCCGGTCTCTACTGATTAGACCCGTGAACACTGCATGTTTCGCCGCTCCCGGGGTTTCACGTTAGTGAAGCTGAAACATATCCTTCCCTACATGCCCCTTCGCCACATTTTTTTTTGTTTACCGTAATCACAAGGACGCAGACTATCTTTCTCGTCATCAGGTGGATCTTCCTGATCCCGTTACACATGGCCCGGACAGCTGCGGAATGGTTTTTACTCACGTGGGTGATATGTGCACAGAACAACGATGGAATAAATCAATGCGAACTAATATAGACGATCTCCAATCTGGCAGCACCGACACGGCATTCCGTGTGTTCGTGCAGCATGACGGCACTCTGTACCCCCGCAATGTCAGAATTTAGGACCTTGAGCTTCTCCTTGCCCTTCCTCGTCATCTACGGCCACTCATATTTGAATAACTTCACGATACACCGACGCCGGAACATCTCGGAGCATCGCTCACGTACGACTGCGTGCGACGACGGCTCTTCTCGACTGGCCTATACCGCGCTGGAGTTGTTGCAATATTGATTCCGACTTATACTAACACCGGCAAAGACCTCCTCTGCCACCTGTTGCATACATATACGACACACTAAAGTACATGAGGGTGGCGATTTGGGCTTGTTGGTATGGTTGCATGATAATTGATGGTAGCGCAGGCTAAACACACGGACAAAAGAAGGCACATTCGAGACACCACAGCGCTGTGGTGTCTCGAATGTGCCTTCTTTTGTCCGTGTGTTTAGCCTGCGCTACCATCAATTATCATGCAACTAAAGTACGCACTGTTGAGTCGGCAGTCATCTTCAGAACTTTTCCGATGACGGCTCTAGGAAATATTCGATAATACCGGGCGTTGCGCATGGTTTTAGATATTGTAAAGGGGTCGTGACCTTAACGAAGCCAGCAGTCGGTATGTCCAAGATGAAACTGTTTATTTGGCCGAACTTGTGGCCGGTAAACGGATAGTGAGACACACTGGCACTGATAGCGGTGAACAGCGCGTCGGCCGTGGATAGACTGATCATGGTTGCTAAGCACTGTCTTTTATGCCTCACGCATCGAACTTTCAAGCCTTATCACTTGTGGTCGCACAAGGCTCTGGAATAAGGCTTGACTGTTTGCGTCTGGCACGCAATCTCGAGTATTGAGGCGCGGTCTGCGCCGAGCATTGCAGACAGT
Organism: Rhipicephalus appendiculatus; assembly: GCA_030522465.1. Classification (NCBI taxonomy): domain Eukaryota; kingdom Metazoa; phylum Arthropoda; class Arachnida; order Ixodida; family Ixodidae; genus Rhipicephalus; species Rhipicephalus appendiculatus. Next base: position 13,181 of record JALIZH010026109.1, read on the forward strand.
CTTTGAGGGTGTAAACCGAATACAGCAAAATTTAAACAAGAAACGCACGTGGCAATACAGTCTTTAGCTGGACAAACTTCTCGGCTTGCTTGCGAGGCCCGTTCGTTCAGAAAAAGTGACAACAGCGCGCCTCCAATTCTTCCGGTCACGACATCGGATATTTGTCGGCGGAAAGACGCAACTTTAAGACGAAAAAAAAATCTGGCATATCCGCTAAGTGAATCATGACTAGTGGACGAAGCACTAATTTTGTTCTTACCGTAAATCACCCGTGACATTGCCCACTCGCGCATGTAAATGAGTGACAACGCGTGTGTAATGTATATCATCATCATCATCATCATCATCATCATCATCAGCCTGCCTACGCCCACTGCAGGGCAAAGGCCTCTCCCATGTTTCGCCAATCAACCCGGTCCTGTGCTTTCTGCTGCCACGTTATACCTGCAAACTTCTTAATCTCATCTACCCACCTAATTTTCTGTCTCCCCCCTCACGCGTTTGCCATCTCTTGGAATCCAGTCAGTTACCCTTAATGACCAGCGGTTATCCTGCCGACGTGCAACGTGCCCGGCCCATATCCATTTCTTCTTCTTGATTTCAACTATGATATCCTTAACCCCCGTTTGTTCCCTGACCCACTCTGCTCTCTTCCTGTCTCTTAAGGTTACACCTATCATTTTCCTTTCCATCGCTCGCTGCGTCGTCCTCAGTTTAAGTTGAACCACCTTTGTAAGTCTCCAGGTTTCTGCTCCGTAGGTAAGTACCGGCAAGATGTAGCTGTTATATACTTTCCTCTTGACGGATAGTGGTAGACTACCATTCATGATTTGATCATGCTTGCCGAATGAGCCCCATCCCATCCTTATTCTTCTAGTTATTTCACTCTCATGGTTCGGCTCCGCGGTTACTACCTGTCCTAAGTAGACGTACTCCTTTACAACTTCCAGTGTCTCGCCACCTATCGCAAATCGCTGTTCTCTGCCAAGATTGTTCCACATTACTTTAGTTTTATGCATATTAATTTTCACACCTACTCTTCTACTTTCCGTATCCAGTTCAGTAATCATAAGCTGTAATTCGTCTCCCGCGTTACTCATCAATGCAATGTCATCAGCGAATCGCAGGTTACTGAGATACTCTCCATTAACTCTTATCCCTAACTCTTCCCAATCTAGGGCCCTGAAAACCTCCTCTAAACACGCGGTGAATAGCAATTGGAGAGATCGTGTCTCCCTGCCGTACGCCCTTCTTTATTGGGATTCTGACGCTTTCTTTATGGAGGACTATAGTGGCTGTGGATCCGCTGTAGATTTCTTCCATTATGTTTATATAGGCTTCGTCGATGCCCTGATTCCGCAGTGCCTGCGTGACTGCTGATGTTTCCACCGAATCAAATGCCTTCTTATAATCTATGAAGGCTATGTATAGGGGTTGGTTGTATTCCGCGCATTTCTCTACCACCTGATTGATAGTATGAATATGGTCTGTTGTTGAGAAGGCTGTACGAAATCCTGCCTGGTCCTTTGGTTGGTTGAACTCCAATGTCGTATTAATTCTGTTAGCAATTACTTTTGTAAATAGCTTGTAGACAACGGACAGTACGGTATATACAATGTGTTTTTGCCGTTGAGCCGCCGCTTCCCGCGTCCTCAACGCCGGGGTAGCAGCTTGTTGGTCGGCTTTGCCATTTTGCATTTCGCGGGCGAGAGCGCGTTCACGATAGTTTTCATCCATGTCAGAAAGAGAACGTGTGGTCTGGAACGCGCATATTCTTAATCGTCATCAGCGTCATCGTCATCGGCATAGCATATTGCCACGCACATTTCTTATTTTCACTTTGCTCTATTCGGTTCTTCGCCCTCAAAATCTGTCAGCAATGCTCAGCGCAAACCGCGCCTGATTGTTCTAGAAGCTTCGCAATTACTGTAGATCGTTTTGTTAAGATTGCGCGCAAGACGCGAACACTCGAGCTTATTCCAGAGCTTGTGCGACAACGAGTGATAAGACTGGAATATTCTATGACGCACGTATAAATGCCGACGCACTTCACCGCTTGTCAGTTGACCGACGGCCGACGCTCTGCTCGCCGCTATCAGTGCCAGCGTGTATTGCTGTAATCTTACTTTCTGTTTACCGGCCACAAGTTCGGCCTAATAAATAGTTTCATCTTGGACACGTCGCCTGCTGCCTTCGTCGACGCCACACCCTACGTGACAATATAATAGTTACCTTGAATGTGCAGTGACATGATGGCAGCGTCGTCGTCATCGCACTAGCGTGGCTACAACAGGGGAGTGATGGACAAGCCTCGACCTTAAGGAGCTTCGTCCCTAAAACGTTTCATAGACCGTCGTATATTAATCCGACGTGCTCGGCGGTAACGCCAAATCTCGGCGCACGTCGCGTTTTTCGCGAGCCAAAGAAAATGCGTCATGCGTCTTCTGGTTAAATTGCTTGCTTGCAATGATAATGAGCTAGAAGACATATATGTTCTAGTTCACTATACTTGCAATGGACGCGTTCTCTGAATAGGAAATTCTGATTTCGCGCGAAGCTACGGCAATACCTTTTCCCCTCTTCGGTGTTGTCCCGCCGATATATGTTCATTGAAGTCACCGGACAGACAGAGGCCCGGCGTTCTTTACACATTAATCATTTATTTTTTATTAGTAAACCCTCAACAACTAGCGGGTGTTTCAGAGCATTTTGGTACAGTGTTAACACGGCAAAAATAACAGTAACAACATGGAAGGAAATACAACAAATAACAACAGTTAGAAAAAAGAAAGAAAAAAAAAGAAGAAAAAGAAAACAGAAAACAATAGTGTGCAGTTGCACCATAAAGTGTTCCGAAACCGCGGACTTGAACAGCACGTGGTCCTTAGTCGCAGCAATGGAGGGGGAAGGTGTTTCCAGTCCCTGCTTGTCTTCGGAAGAAAAGATAGCAAAGGTGGCTGGTGCGGCAGAAAGGAATGGCTACTTATTCTGCTGGTCAACACGGGAGGAGCAGTAAGCATCTTCTGAGATTAATTCCTCTCTAAGTACTTCATTATGAAAGAAAATTTTATGAAAGAGCGGTATCTAGTGGATGGCGTTTCGCGAGAGTCATGACTGAAGAAACCGTGGGCAATGGCAAGAGGCACGCCGAGATGTTTGTGCGTTTTTCTCATAATTCGCTCAATCTAGATAGTAAAGATGCACACTTATTTGTTATAGCACTATTCACGATTCCAGACCCACCACAGTGAAAGCATAACTAGTTTCCATCTTCAAGCTAGCAGAATGCCGCTGAATTTGGGAAAAGTAGTGCAACATAGGTGCCTAGGGGAATATGGTTCGTGGTCTTCATCGGCTGATATCAGTCTACTAATTAAATCATATCGATCATAATTTTAAAGAAGCGCTGCTTAGCAAACTGTTGACAACTTAGGGAAGTGTTCACGATAATTATTGTTATCGTGACATGGGCCTTCGACGCTCAGCTGATTCAAAACTCATAACTGTTGCCCCGTTCAGAGTCTTCTAATGTTCATGATCCCGCATGTTCATCGAAGCAATATTGCCACGCGATCTTTATTTCTGCCAAATTCTCATGTGACCGGCCCATGTAGCACGTGTAACCACTGTTTTCTCTTGCCCGCGCCGGAGTGTCGAACAATCCCGATTGTTTTTAGGATTGTTCTGAGAAGCTTGAGCGCGGAACGCGACAGTAGAGTTCATACTGGAATTAACGTGGTCGCCGATCACAAGCCTGGAATATCCGATGTCACGTAATTATACACCGACACGCCTTAGCGGTGATCAGACTACTCGACAGCAGATAATTGCTCTCGCTGCTATCAGTGCACGGCGTGTATCGTCTGTATTCTGAGTTTTTATTTTCCGGGCAGAAGGTCACCGAACTAAAGAGTTGCGTATTTCTCAGCCTTGTTGGAGCCTTCTTCACCGTCGCAACTACATGCCAATATCTATCATGTCACTACTCCAAACTTAAGGGACAATTCCCGAGTAGTTTCACCGGACGGGACCGACCGTGACCTCTTCATGAGCAGTTCCTGTAAAACCACTACAGCACATTAGGACACGTGTTGGAAAGCCAGGGCCTGAAATCGTCAGTGCTAGAAATAAAAAAAAACGCGCCTGTCAGTCTCTTAATGAAGCCATTAGTTTATTCTAATTCAACAGCCAGTAGAAAATTATTTCATTTTACGTACTGCGCATTTTTTGAATTCTCGGAGGGATTGTGGCTGAAACTTCATTACTCCTACAGATTCCGAAATAAATTTCTCTCCCTCTTCCTAGTGTGACATTTTGAAGGTTTCGGGATTTCTCTGCCTGGATAAAATGATATTTAAATTTTGACATGTTTTGCAATGCCCGAACCAATTAACGCTGACACACGCGCGGAAAAAATGCCACGTGTCATAGAAAAGGGTTGTCTGAGCTAAAAGCGGTGCCGCTATATTTTACAGAAGTCACAAGGTTATGGAACAAGTATGAGTGCACCACAAAATCATATACGCCATGGTCAGCACAGCTGTATTGTTTTCCAGAAATATGAAAAGTGAGTGAGGTGTGTGTTGTGCTTCATATCTTGTATTCTTACTCAAACCTCACGGAACTTTTAAACAGCTGTGGCATTGCAGGAAAGAAGCAAAACATGCAAACCGACCCTAACAACCAGGGAATCGTCAGAACGAAAGAAAAAAAAAGTTGGCTCACCTGAAGAATGAGTGGCAGTCAAATAATTGTCCAGAGCTAGTATTACTTTAAAAGTGGAATGACCCTCCCCGCTCACCCTCCAGCAGCTCTAAAAGCAACTGAGTCAGACGATTCACAAAAGTATAAATAGCTCGTAACGAGGCCCCGAAACCTCATCCTGATAACAAAATGAACCATTCTCTGAGCGTAGTTTTAAGTGCGGTGGCCGTTGTGCTTCTATACCGATGCGATGCTGGCAGAGGACCGAATGTTTTGCCACGCGAAACACCAGACGCTTTCGAGGTAAGGAGAAGTGGTCGATAAATGTTCTCTTTCGCGCTTCCAAATGGCATGAATAGACTATTGTTTCGGACAACTCCGCCGTTCTGAAACAGCACAAAACTTTGCTACCAGCAGTTCCTGTTAGAATAAATTGCATGCAATATTTACGCTAGACAGCAGTGGTTATCGGAAGGACTACTTGGGTGAGCACTATAAATATATAGTTCTTTTAAGAAAACCGCTGCGCATACTGATTATCTTGAGTTAAAACAAAAACGGTTTGTTGAGACACAGCCTATTCTTCATGTACATTTCGCTTCGCGTCAGGGGAATGCTTTCAGGTCTTCCTTTCGTGGCCCTTGATAGCCCAACTTCATATCAGTCGGCTGGATGCCAATTCTCCAAAGAATTTCTTCGGGGTAGTTACACCACACATAATTCTTGCAAGTGCCCGATATTAATATGCCTCGAGAGTTTACATCATAAGGAAACAAAGACACATAGATAGACGTGGTCTTTACGGGCTTTGGTGCATCTACTGCTCATCATGCTTCGTATAATCTAAGCACTGCCATTGACTTTAGTGGAAGTAGGTTCTCTACGGTGCGCTAATATAGAGATTCAGCGAAGGCAATGCAGCACATATATTCAGACCTTATAATCATCGCTCGCACTGCAGCCACGTGGTGCCTACACTTCGCACATTTTTATAGTAGGAGGAGAGGTTGAAGTGACGCAAAGACGTTATTACACATACTCATGAACATGCCACTTCCTAGACATGGAACCTACTGCCAAGAGTGATAGGCAGGTAGAAAGTGACAAATCTGTATTCTTTTACACTCAGGTCTTCGCTGTATTTCCCTACGCCGTCGCTATCTCGGATGCTGACAACGATACCATCTTCGAATGTCTTACGGCGACGCGCAAGGACTTTGATCCAGAGGCCAAAACGGTAACGTACGTGTGGTCAATCAGCGACAGCCCTGGGAAGAGGTAAGTCCTGCCTCATATTACTTCAACGAATACAAAAGAATCACTGTTTTGGCGCAAGGACGAAACGATGAATGCGGTAGCTACAAGTTGGCATGTTATACGAAAGAGCTAACTCCTTGATCAAGCCGGCGCAAGTCAACCGGTGTAAGGGAGCGCGGCTGTTGCAGCGAATAGCGACCTATCACATCACCGCAACCGACTGATGAGAACACAGCTAGAAGCCCTCTGCAGACCTCCTTTGAGATTGGAGTTCCCGCCAGTTCACAGCTCCTGCCAGGCCGATGACGGCCCCTTCACTCCGGCGCCCCATCATGCGCCTTAACGCAGCGGAGACGGCCGGCGCATTTCATCTCTTTGTGAGCCCCTACTGGCGGCAGCCTTCGAAAGGTTACACTCGCTCACCGAACAAACGACTGACGGCGCGGTCTTGTTGAGTTGATCCTTTACAGGGAACATGACAGCGACGGCGAAAATTCGCCTCGGTTGCACATATAATCCCAAAACAAAAAGTGTAAGCTATGCCAGTTGCCGACGCCTTTAGGTGTTATATATGTACTTCCCCTATTAAGTTCATTATGGCACCGCGCTGTTATTAATCAGCTAAATACACCGAGATTGGGGTCCTCATTATATGAGCACAATCCGACGGACCTAAAAATGCGGGGCTGTCCAAAAATCCGGAGTGTTTTTTTTTTCTGCATCCATATTTCTCCAATAATTAGCCTATAATAGCAGTAAAAGTGGTAATCGCAATATCAATACCACCACATTCGGCGTGTATATTAAAACACAACCTATAAGAGAAACGGAAATATTCCAGCGCAGGGTTCTTACTAGTGAAGGTTGCGTAAACTATACGGTAATTATCGAATTATCGAAGTTATTTAGTCGATATTCCAGTTACTACGCGATAACATATTGTTATTGCTTAGTAATATATTACTACGCGATAACATACTTCGTCGTAACCTTAATCAATAGAGCTCCAAGGAACACTTGTCGTTTGCTGCGACCCTCTAGGACAGAGGTCTCAAACACGCGGCCCGCGGGCCGCATGCGGCCCGCGAACCTCTTGGTTGCGGCCCGCGGCCCGCACCTGACTGTCTTAATGCCACATTTTTTTTCTTGATAAGTATGTTGATGATCTAGACAGGCAGGACAGTTCTGACGGATTGTTTTCGTGAGGCACCCCATGGGCTGACGATGTGTTGAAACATAACCGTGAAACAAAAACTATATTTCAGAATCCATGCCCAGATTTTAGTCATTTTGGCGATCGGCATCGACATGTTGTTGGAATCCTGGCGCCATATCTCCTTCAGAACTGGCCCGTACATGAGATGCGGGAAGGATTGCTTTTAAATGGTAACGTACGTTTGCTGGTAATATGTATAAACTACAGCCGCTTGCCCCCCCCGCCCATATTCTCTTCCCTGTACCGACCGGCCCTTGCGGGACTAAATTGCGTGACTGCGGCCCGCTGGCTGAGGTGAGTTTGAGACCCCTGCTCTAGGAAATGAGGCCTAAGTACCTTACTCACAGTCATGTTAAAATCGAACGTTACCATTTGGTTCAACAATCAGTATGAGATATGAGATAATTAACTATCTTCTCTGGTAACCACGTGCATCTAATGAATACATTTATAGTGCCTTTGTTCTACGAATAGACATCGTTAAGCGCTCGGCTATAGCAGGGTTTATATGGCACTAAAGAGAAGGTTTTACATGATTTGGCAGCGAGAAGGCGCCCCTGTTTATGCTCACCGATAGAGCAGTGGGAGCATATGGGAAACGTGAAGCACCTACAGGGGGCGCAGCAGTGCACTGCACTATGCGCCGCCAGCGCCGCTAGTGGCGACTTGCGGCCACTTCAGTTTCAACTGGCGTGCTACGAATCGTCGTCTCTCCGTCAGCTACGCCCGCGTTGTATGCAAGTGCGTGAGCGCGAAGGTGACAGGTTTGATAAAATGGGTAGGCTTCCGGAAAGTTAACAGTGCATGATTCTATTGGGGCCCCAAAAGAAGATAAAGGACAGAAATTTATGGAATCAATCATGTTTTCGATGTGACGTAGCACAGACGCACGACAGATGTTTTAAAAGGGCCGATTCGTGCGGATGGCCGGCGTAAAGCTCGAAGCATAGACCATCACTATCGATGTTTGTAAACATTATTTCTTGCCATTTTGCCCGCGTGTTGTTGAGTAAATGATGGCACTGGTGTCTGACATGTGTTAGACAACCCCTGCTATGCGCGCAAGTAATAAGTACGGTCATCGAACTGCACGAGCTGCATTTAGTAATGAGTGGCATTTGCGCGCAGTTTTCTGTGCAGTAGTTCAGCTTCGTTTATAGGCGTTGCTCGGGCTGCATGAGTCCTTGAGTAAATTTGTCACGTGCCAGCTTTGCACGCGATATCTCAGCTGTCACGTAGCGCACTAGAACAGCGTGGCCCGGCTTCGCTTGCACGTACAGTGCTGTTAAGGGCTATGGCATTACCTGGGGAATAAATTGTGAAATTCTCGCCGTCTGCGAAGCATTTTGCCTGGCATGCGGGACTTCTTAATGTTACTGTTTACGAACTGCGATACGGCAGAAAAAAAATTACACCATCTCCCGCTAAAGGGAACCATGTGTAGATGTGAAGCAGCGGGCGCTAACGCTTACACTGGCGGCGGCGTAGACGCTGGCGCTCATCGCAGCGTTGCGCAGGAGAGAAAACTGGGGAGGCGCAAAGCAGGCAGTGATGGAGGAGTTTTTCCTACTGGAACATGCCAATCGCTGCTAATGGGCAATGAGAGACAGAAGACTCCGACTGGACACAGAGACCCGCACTCCGCTTTTAGTTAACGCGCACGCTGCGAATTTTTATTCTTCAACAACGCACAGGAGAAATCTCTCACCGGCACCACCTTGGAGGTCAATATCCATTGCCATATATACGGGGTGGCCAGTGAATGGTTGTGCAGCGCGAGCAGTCGGTTTTTTCAACCAAGAAACTCGCTAGCAGACGCTGCCTGCGTCGGCGTCGCGAGGCGAGAGAGGGGGGGAGCGTAGGAGAGGAGAGAGAGGGGGTGACACGCATGCGCAGTGGGAGTGTGAACGCCGTGGGCAGGGATGCGTGGAGGAGAGAGGGGGGGAGCGTAGGAGAGGAGAGAGAGGGGGGGACGCGCATGCGCAGGGGGAGTGTAGACGCCGCGGGCAGGGATGCCTAGAGGAGAGAGGGGGGGAGTGTAAGAGGGGAGAGAGGAGGGGAGGCGCATGCGCAGTGAGGGTGTGGTTGCCGCGGGGAGGGATGCCTAGAGGAGAGAGAGGGGGAGAGGAGGTTTTTTATTTTTATTTTTTTTAAAGGGTTTGCGCATGCACAGTAAAGGTGGGCACGCGGCACACCACCACCGCCACCACCACCACCGGATTAAGCTTCGCCATAAGATGCTTCACATCTAAAACAGCAGCAACGTACGAGGGAGAATTGCTGGCTCTGTCGATTGCCTGCCGCCAACGAATTGTGGACTGCAGACTCGAGATCACTTTTCCGGCTGCCCCTCGGTTCCTTCAGCACGGTGAAAACATCAGTTAACTTGCGTGGAATTCGCAGCGAAGTAGCTACAGCATGTACTTCATAAACGTGCCCGCGGGATCACTTGCTTCATGCGGCGTACACTAATCCAGTGTTCCCGCCGGTTTCTGAAGCACAGTCACGGCGCAAAATTGAAAAACTTTGTTCCGGGTGCGTAGTTCTTACAGTTATTATTGCGACAGCAATTATATGGACAGTCTCGACGGGTTTTTGCCGTCGCCGTCACCGTCATGTCGCGTATGAAGTCCAAATTGACAAGAACGCCCTGCTAATCGTGCGTTCTACCAGCGGGTAATAGCGGGCGAGCGGGAGCGGTGAACGCGGCTGAAGCGGCGGTCAAACGAGCCGGCCATCTCTGTCGCTCCGAGGCGCATGCGATAAGATCCCCCCAACTGTTCAACCGGCCCCGCCCGTCGTTCGCGAGCGTGAAATGACGCGAGGGGGGGGGGGGTCCCTCGAGCGACCTTCGATTTTACTACCGCGGTCGTCGCGGGCGCGCGCGTTATCTCCCCATCTCGGCAGCAGACAGCGGGCGACCGGTGTACCCTTCTACGTGCTGCGCTCTCAACGCGAAGAGAATGTGGTGTGCAGAGTGTCCCTGGAGCGGCCGTATTCTCTAGAGTTGAGTGAGAGCGGATCCAAAAGAGTCAGCTGCCAGCCTCACTTCGAATAACATTACAATTTGTTGCTATCGCATTCATTTCTTCACCCTTGCGGCGAAACTGTGAGTTTTTGGCACAGTTTACAACACAGAAATTCATACGCGACATTGCGAAGCACCGCTAACAACCTGAAACGGCTGCGCTCATGGGTCGGCTGCTGCACGGAGCGCGCCCATTCGTTTCGTTCACTCCCGCACCGCGGCGCCACCGGGCTCAGTGCACGTTCCCTATAGAGAACACCACAGCGAGAGGGTTGTCTTAGCGGTCTTCTGACGGCAGCAGTACGAACGCCACACAAACAGCGACGCTGCAAGTGTCACTGGCCTACTCATTGGTGATAAGTAGAGACCGGATTATAGGCAAATGCCTATTTTTTTCCTTGCGTTCCTATCGCGCCACTTTGACATATGAGCATGAATTAGGGGTAAAGGAGGGCTTTTATAGTGTTTTTATAGTGCCTATAAATGCCTATTTTTGGGGTTTGTGCCTAAATGTCTATAAGTGCCCATAAATGCCTATTTTCAAAATTGGTGCCTATATGAACGCTATTTTGCCTCAAATTTTGCTTTCGAGTACAGTTTGAGACCGTAATTAATGTTACCGGGCAAAATTGACGTTTCGGTACCCTATGGGGTGCCACAACCTAGTTTTCTAGTTCAACAAACTTCCGGTTAGAAACCGCTAGCAGCAGTGAAATGGGACGCGCCGGCCACTTTACCCCACCGCACTGACATGGCGCGAGCGGTTGGAGCAGGGGAGAGGAAAAGACGCTATTTCTGCAACCCTAAATGGGAGCACGTCCCAGCGTGTACAGTGGTATGGGGAGAGGAAAATAAAGGCGGGAAGAGGAGAGTGGCGTCTATGGCCGAGGACGTGGCGCGCGGCTTTTACCGCCGGTTTTCCAGTCCAGTATTCCCATGGAATTGAAGCACCTCCTTGAAGACTTGGGCGCGGTGGGGGGCAGAAAACAGGAGGTGCCTGCGCGCAGCAGCAGGAATATGGCGAGCGAATGCGGAACCATGTTGTGCCGTCAGGGGAAAAGAGAAAGTATGTAAAAAAATCAGATGTGCACATGGCTTTTGTTTCGTTTTGTAATTTACTCTTAAAGGGCGCTTCACCAGGTCACATGAGAAATTTTAGTCACATACTGGAAGTGTTCGCGTGCCCAATGAAGAGCTTTATACCACAAGAACTTTTTAATTGGTTCATTACGAGCCGCGAAAGCATGATGCCGGTAGGTGAGCTTGAAACCTTTGCCACTCGCAAGCCAAATTCCTTCCCTGCCCTCTTCGGTATCAAAGAAACTCGGAGCCGGAAAATCACCCAATGTTGACGCATCAACATGCCATGCGCACGCAAGATTTCACTCTGTGCACATGACATGCCCAAGCCAGGTCATGCGCAGAAGCGCTGTTGTATCGTTTCGGCATTCGCTCTATAGTGTATTGCCTGTTTCTGTGGGATGGATCCGTCTATGCGTTTGGAGAGGCTGGCATGGATCCTGTATCCTTACCACGACGCAGTGCGTCGCACAGCTGGAACTGCTGTAACGGACGATGCACCAAAAACATGCTAAGCGTTGTCAGGGCTGGCGCCGGCACGACGTGGGAACGGCGAGAACACGAACGCAAACGAAATGGAGGAAGCTAAGTCTCGCGTCGCTCTCGATTCGAAGAAAAAACTAAAGAAAAATGCGCACACATTCCGTTTGTATGTTTTAATATTTCTATTAACTTTCATTCTTCTATTCAAGCAACGGATTGCACAAATTAGTACACATGTAACCTCGAATAATTCTCGCAGTTTCATGCACTACTCTGACATACACAGGACCATTCCTTGTTGAACTTCACCTCCCCCACATTGGTGCGCTCGCCCGTGAGATAAAGGGCACGAGGCATTCAGTCTGACATTTCACCTCCTTCCGGGGAGCGTAGCGTTGCAAATCTTGGCAGACGTGATCGTTAGCGCAGTGCATGTATTACACTTCTAGCTCGAAACGCTCAAACCTGGTAAGGGGCCCTTTATGGTGTTCACACAAAGAGGAGGAATTGACTCTGCGCTATTAGACCGGGCCAATACAAGGCTAACAGACCCTTAGCCTTTTAGAGGCCTGGCTATTGAATCCTGTGCTGCCCAGGAGCTTGTTTATTCGATGGTGGACACTTAACTTACCATTCCGGACAATAAAAGGAGAGACCGTGTTCTGGAAACCATGCCCGAAAAGGGACCATTGCATGGCTATGTTAAATCATTAACGCCTTTGTACAATCATAAAATATAACATTTGTTTGCTTTCCTGTCGTAGACCAGGTCGCGGACGTCCTTATTCGAAAATTTGAGTTTTTGTAAAAATTTATTGTGCCTATATTTACGATTTTGGGGGCCTAAAACTGTGTTTTTCCTGCCTATTTTTGGCGCCTAAAACACGATTTTTAGTGCCTAAAAATCCGGCCTCTAGTGATAAGTCGCCCAGGAACACGTACATCTGTTTCAATAAATGAAAAGATGGCGTATAGGTGTGTATGTCGCTTTCAGATACGTCACGTGGAAAGCGCACAAAACAACTCCATAAAAGGTGTGCGTGCCACTTCTTACTCAATGCGAAACATTACCTTCCAGGAAGCACGTTGGCTTTCACCACACAGCTGGTGCTACCCCGGACGCCACAAACTTCACAGTTGGCAAAAGTAAGTGCATTGATGGTATTTCAACTTCATCGCCGTAGTGGTCCAAACCACAGGTTTAGAGCCTATTTTATACTTAAGCCATGATTCACCCGTCTTCTTACTCTAACCCTTTAGCGACCGAAAGAAAAGAAGGAAGTCCTGCCATAATCACTAAAAAAATGTTTTTCGCTCAATTAGTAGAGTTTTAGAGTTTTATTTTTTTTTCTCAATACAACGGTGCCATTCTTTCACTTCAATGGGGTTCCATTATTTCACTAATCACGCAAAAAGATAACTAGAAGGTGGCTTTACCGCACGCCAATGCAATGAAAAATCGCAATAAAATGAAAGGCGAGACGGGCGAGACACAAATGTCCCAACACGGACAAGTGTCTATCGTCAAGAAACACGAATATGACGAGTGTCGTCTTCTTTGCTTTCGTGGGGGACCAGTTTTTGTCGATGACTGGCATAGTCGTCATCGGTCATTTTGGTAGAAAATCTCATGACTTCAATGCTGATCAATGGTCGCGAAAGGGCTAAGCAAAAAAAACGAGACATGATAGAATAAACAGATTTGCAGCTACTTCTTCTTGCAACGGACAACCTTTTGTGGGGATAATGACGTTAAGTGACATTGTGAAAACAAACAATATCTGTGTCTTCGAATAAAATAAGCTGGTACGTACTGTGTAAATCTTCATGCATTAAACGTATGAACCTAATTTAAATTAGCGGACTCGGATTAGGTTAGGATGTTGTAGGTTGCCGGCGCATCTAGCCTTGCGAAATTTGCAGGCCATTGCCCCGCCCGGTTTCCTCTTTCCTGGTCATATGGAACCAGTGGTGTGGCATGGAGTGGAACACCGGGCCCGTGCCCCCCCCACCCCCCCGATTTTTTTTTTGCCATGGAATATAGAGCGCAAAATGACTCAACCACATCTGCCTGCCCGGCCCCCACTTCAGATCAAGGTGGTGCCCCTGCCCCCCCGCGATAAAAATTTCTGCCTAGCCTCTGTATGAAACCAATGTCCTTTTTAAAGCGAAGCGCGGGACATGCTCTATAGAAAGTTGCGCGCAGCTAGACACCTCCCTGCTTAACAGGGAAATACATTTTATGCATATTTGTCTATGCGGTACCTGGTGTTCCCTTCGTAAACACCGATAATCTCGCCCCCCGTTGTCATTCGCTTGAACCAACCATAGGTGAACGCGCGAATGCATTACATCCCACGGCGGTTCACTCCACTTCCTGGCACATGTAATGATATGAGTGATGTTATCTTTGGTTGCATGAAGCTTTTCTTGCATGCAATTTACTGTACGCAATTTTGACAATACCTAACGACGCAGGCCTAGATTGGGGACTTCCGGCTGCAATCGTTGTTATAGCAGAAGCATTTGTCGTCGTCGCAACGTGCTAAATGAAATCCTTTCTGCCTCAGTATTTCGATTTCATTTTTGGCGCGTTGTAATGCTTTTTGCATTCGCTTACCTCACTTAACTTTGTTTAAGAACTATCAGCATTGTTGTATCGCTTTTTGCACGCAGCTTTATGAAGCAGAAGCTCGTTAGTTTGACTCCCGTTTCTTCGGAAAATGGGATAAGTCGGTCGTGCTCTCTGGTCCCGGCAAGCATATATATTGTTCAATGGCATCGACTTCTCACTAATTCGGCCATATTTGGCCATCACCCGGCTAATAACAATAATTTTTGGGGTTTAACGTTCCAAGACGACCCAATGGTTATGAGAGACGCCGTATAGTGGAGGGCTCCGGAAATTTCCTCCACCTGGGATTGTTTAATCTGCACCTAAATCTAAGTACACGGGTCTCAAGCATTTTCGCCTCCATGGAAATTGCAGCAGGCGCGATTGGGATGCGATCCCGCGACTTGCGAGTCAGCAGTCGAACACCATAACCACTAGAACATTGTGGCGAGTCCATGACCTGGTTAATTCTGACTTACGACGTAGTGCGTCAAGCAAAATGCGCGACGGAAAATAGTTAAAACGGCGTTCGTGAACAACCGCAATGGCTGCGGCCCTTCAGAAAGTCGTAGTCGCCAATCACAATATCCCCACAATCACATTGTTGTCGACCAAAGCTTCAGCGGCTGCATGAAACTTTTTTTCGTTTTTAATTTTACTTAGCGCACGCAGTCTGCGTGGGCCCTATCTGCGATCACGCCGATAGCGACAGGGTTGAAAGCTGCATCAAGCAGTGTTTTTGTTTTCGTCGCGTGCATTGGAAAGTCAGGTTTTTTCAGCAGCTGCGTTTAGACTCTGCACGTATGCCGCGCACCTGCCTTCAGAACTGCATAGATGCTATGATTGTATCTTTAGTGAAGATCGTTTCATCCACAGGAGATGCGGCTCTCAGTAGCTTGATTTTGACTTCGGGCATCGTGGGACATTGCGGGATTAGAAAAATTGCGGCTTTTTCACTGCTTTTATATAAAAGAAGCACTGTGTTTACGTATTTATCACTAACATGAGAATGCAGTGATGCAATAGTGACTTGTTTATTGTTTTTTTTATTGTTTTGATACTTTTGATAACTCGGCATTCGGTTAATACATTTTTCGCGGTCCCGCGAGATCCGAATTGAGGATATTTTACTGCATTTGACTCTTATCAATGAGAAGAAACTTCTCTAAATC